>NQII01006179.1:44806-69578 GCA_002778355.1 Clitarchus hookeri
CTCACCTCGCCCATCCTCTCCCCCTCCTCTCTCCTCCTCTACCCTCCTCTACCCTCTTAACACCGTGATTCGTATAGTAGATTAGTTAAGAATTCGTCTCGAGTCGTCTGCCCGCTCCGTTTACATGTTCCAAGTCGGTTTTCTTACGGGTCGTCTGCAATCACAAATGACATACAATAAGGTACATACAACACAGCGTAAGAAAATCTGCCGCCTACATTCGCCGTAGTGAAAATTGATTAAATCGGAGTAGGGTACGCCAATAGGAAAAAAAACTTCTGGACGCGGGAGTTTTGATGTCGGTGTGCTGGCTACTCTGAAAGTTAATGTTTTAGTTGACGAATGTCCGTGAATGCATGAACGCATCTCTACATTTGTTTTTCCGAGTTGTGTTGTGAAAATGAAGTGGAATTGGGAGATTTGTTCACGTATCTCTACATGCTGAACGTCTTGATTTTGTATACGTGGCTGCTATTATAGAGTAATACATTTCACTGATGTTCGAAAACTCCANGTTTTTCCGAGTTGTGTTGTGAAAATGAAGTGGAATTGGGAGATTTGTTCACGTATCTCCACATGCTGAACGTCTTGATTTTGTATACGTGGCTGCTATTATAGAGTAATACATTTCACTGATGTTCGAAAACTCCAATCTCGTCGACACGAAAGAGGATGTCAGAAACAGAAAAAAATACTTTTCATGCGGCAACACTATTTACAATTATGACAGGAACAATATTTCTCACGTTTAGACGCTAGAAACGCCGTACAATCAAAATGTACACATTAGAACGGTCATATTGCAGAACCACATAAGTGAGAAACGTCTTAGCAACCGAAATCCACAACTTAGAACGATCATACAGCCGAAACACAGATGTTCGAACAGTCGTAAAATATAAACACACACTTAAAAACTACCGTACATAAAAAAAACACATCTAAGAACCGTCGTGCATTAGAATCACACAACACAGAACTGGTTTTAGTTAGAATGTTTTGTCTTGTGTGGTTCTAATGTGTGCGTTTCTAAGTTGTGACAGCACCACCCTCGCTAGCAACAAATGGACGACGACTCTTTCATCAGGTAATACGGCCGGAACGTATTTTAAATAACGCCATGAAAAAATCACACCGACACAATAAAAAAATACAGTGTTGCCGAATTACGATAAAAACCACTAGACCCTCGCAGCACACATTCCCTGTGACTATCAAATCGTCACAGTATGGTTGCAAAATGCAGGGTGGGCTGCGCGCCTAACCCGCGCGCCTAATTTTCTGTCTATTGGGCCGCTCGGACTTCGCAGTCAGACTGTGTTGAGAGAAATTGACACGTGAAGATACACATACGAGGCGTACTGGTTCTGAACGGCACCTACAAATGATCAGTAGAGGGAACATTCACGTGTCAGAAAGACGTGATGCACGAATAGAAACAGCAGATCACTTGCCCACCATCCAGCGGCATGTTAGCAGCTTCCTTGTGTTGTTATTTTCTCTACCAGAAGCATTTAAAGATACTCGGCACATGCAAGTCTGTATGCTCTGCCATTGTAAGGGCCCCGCCTACTTGCATCGTTTTCCTCCTATTTTTTTTTTTTGGTTCGCCGAGAAACGCGGGAGCTATAAGGGTTACAATGACGCGCGCTGCAAGAGCGCCATCGCCGCTACGCGCAGGGCTCTGAACTGGCGGGGTAGTGCTGGGTGTACCTATGGGACTATAGCGGCGAACCTGATCATTTTATTTACGGAAAGTCCGTAGCATCGTAGTTTGACTCTTGTCCGGCTGGTATGTTTTTAAGATACGGCAGTCTTGGAAAAAGTTTTTTTTTTTAAATTATATTCGACGGTTCCAAAATAATATTTACAACATGCGTGGTAACTTATTCCGTCCTCGTGGGGGTGTGGTGGTGCCTTTTCGTAGGTAAACATACTGGGGGGCACGTTTAATAGTTTCGTCAAGACACCAGGACTTCAAACACTCTGCAACGCAGTTCAAGAGCGAGGCGGGTGGAACCGGTAGCAAATCAGCAGGCGCTGCTGATTTGCAATCTGGTTATCCCAGACTTCAAATTACCGCGACAGGCAAAAAAATATCTTTTTTTTCATAAATGTAGTGGAAAAAAACATAATTTTCATTCAGTAAACCATAAAGGTTCAAGAAAATGTACTTGATGTAATTTTCTACTTTTGAAACTCTTATTCAGAACTGCATTTACTACATGTGTGTGTCTATATACATATATACATATATATACACGCAGTCGGATTACATGGTTGTGACCACCTGCCAGAAGTGCCATCTGTAGCGCGTAGCCCATGACGTGGGCTGGTGAAGCGGGCATAAACTTTGACAGACAGGCTGGCTGTATACATTGTGCTTCCTGCTGTCATAGGTAAGGGAAGCGATTTAACCAAGTTACAAGCCTCATGCAAACAACTGACTAAGTTTGCAGTCGTGTCAGCAGAGAGCGACCTTGAATGCTACGTACGAACCATGGACTAGAGATGAGGTAGACCGATCTCGCTGGCTGCGCACAACCTGCTTTCCGTGTCCCGACGTTGAACTGCTTTTCTGCCAACACGTCTAGTGAAAACGGCATGGTTTCAATTTTAGATCGGAAAACTCATTAGCAAACGAATCTTTGAGATGTATCACGTGTCTACTTCCTCCGGCCAATTTGTGATGCAGTTTGATTAAATTAAAATTGGTGAAAGTATTTTATTCGTGTAATAATGCTTGTAGTTTAAAAATTAATATACAAACAAACACTTTCATCACCGTTGACCATGTGACTTTGACAGTTGTGTTCTTTTGGGGTAGGTCAATGTTGGGTACATCCGCAGGAGACGAATAAGCGCTCTACCTCAACGTTAGTGTATGCTACGAACTGGAGGCTTAATGATTTTAGAGACTCGTCATATTTTTCATTAGGCACGGGTAACTATGGTGTCAAAGCACGGAGTAGCACAGGCACTTCACTACTGGCGTGATGGTCTGGCATGTGATCATCGTGCACCACAGTTGGTAAAAAAAAAAGAAGGTGTCGCTGATTGAACATCAGTATGTTGAAGACATTCTGCGGCCTCGTGTGCTATATGCCCTTTTTAGGTTAACTGAGCACTCTTGAAATCAACCTTTGAGAAATACTTGCGCCCACACTGACTAGTAACAAAGGATAGAAAGTAGTTCCACGTCTTCATGTTGAATTAGAAGTGTTTGACAAACATTTGCAAATTCTAAAGTTATTTATTTCGCGGTCTGTTTTTTTAAATTCATATATGTTTAAGAATGAGCAAATTTGTGAAAATATTTTACTTTTGTAACAATTTCACAATTTTACAGTTTCATCTGATCGACGCATGAATAAAGTGGTTAGGCCCATAGCAGAGTTGATTTTGCATACGACTGAAGAATACACAGTGTGTATACAAGTAGGTCTTGAGCAGGGATTTCAAAAGTGCAAAGTTAATCGTGAACAACCTATACACTCAAAAAGAGGGAGGTGGGGGTTAGGCGAACAAAAATTCCGCTGGAGAAAAGAATCTGCGAATTATTTGTTAAGTCCAGCACGCTATAACTGTGTTACACTCTACTGGACTAATTACGGAAATTCTGAAGTAAATATATTCATGCTACAAAAAAAAAAGGTAAAAACATTTCTAGTATAACTGACAAAAAATTTTTTTTTAACCTTTCCCACATTTTGGCGCATTGCTGCAGATTCTTTAATGTCACTACATGACATTTCGTGCTGGTAGTGAGGTACAAAATTCTCCTCCCACAAAATATGATTGTATAATTTTATGAACTGGCAGCGATGAAACAATCTTGCAGTATAACACGACTAGGTAATTAGTTTCCAGGTAATCTTTTATAATAATTTTATTTGCATTTGTTGCGGTTACGTGGCCATGCGGCATATTTCGTCGCAAAACTGTCGTTTCGACTTTCACCAACAGGAAGACTTTCAGGGAATTTAAAGCTGTAGTCAATTCGTGGTTACTTCCAACTTTACTGAAGTCCTGCTGAAGTTCTACTTTCAGGTAATTCCTCCACCTCATGCAAATAAAGTTTAACAAAGTCTAGAAAATTACATCAAAGGGGCAAAACGCCCCACTTTTTTCGCATTCAGTTAAATAACATTTTGCAGAACTATTTCTTACTAGGCATTACCAACACACGTATTTTCTCTGTTCTTTAATTCCTATAACGTATAAATGAGGCACAGTGATTAGTAGATACAATGTAAGTGAAATTTCAATTTAACTGAAAATAAGAACGCTTATTATACATGGCATTTTAGGAAGAAAACCAAACATGTCATACATGGCGTGATTTTCCAAAGGTTTGTTCCAAAAAGTATTAAAATACTNCATTTTGCAGAACTATTTCTTACTAGGCATTACCAACACACGTATTTTCTCTGTTCTTTAATTCCTATAACGTATAAATGAGGCACAGTAGATACAATTTAAGTGAAATTTCAATTTAACTGAAAATAAGAACGCTTATTATACATGACATTTTAGGAAGAAAACCAAACATGTCATACATGGCGTGATTTTCCAAAGGTTTGTTCCAAAAAGTATTAAAATACTGCCAATAGACTTTACTTGTAATATTTAAGGTGCCCGTCTATCTGGTGCTCGAACTGGGTTGTAGTGTGCGCGTGTGTGTGTGTGTAGTAAAACTTTTTGAAAACAAACTATTTCTCATATGCACAGTCTGTTTTCACACGAAAAGAAAGAAATCAGACTGGGCGGAACACAATTTTCAACAGATCACGCTCATTGCAAACACTATTTTGAAACACTTCAACGTGACAAAAGACTAGTTTCAGACGGGTATAGCTTGAAATACTCACGTCGCATGTGTCTGTAGAACGCCTGCGTCATGTTGAGGTGATCTCGTGGCCAGTGAGGTTCCCGGATCTGTCCCCGATAGAACACGCGTGCGATCAGCTAGGACGTAAATTCCGACCTGGAGCCGATCGCCAGGATTTCGAGGGCCTGTTACAAGACACGTGGACCGACTTGCCTCGGGAAAGGATACTGCGGCTGTAATACTCCCTTCCGAACCGAATCTGCGAATGTGTCCGTACCAGAAGGAGCGTTATATCCACATTCTACTGACGTGGGATCAGCAGAATGCCTGCACTGCCAACTCTGTCATCTTACATTGTAATCATTGCGATAAAATTACATGGCTTTCATAATGTGCAGTTTAATTTAATTTTTATTCGCGCCTTCTAGGTGCTTAATGTTTTCTCCCCCCGAGTGTAAAAATATCTCTGAAATGGAGTATGTAAGAAATAGTAGCTCATTATATCACTTGGCGTATAGTAAGCAACATAGAGATATTAATATTTTTAATTTATGACTATTGTGTATTATTTCCTAAACTTCTTTCCTGATATCGGACGTTTTATTTTTGTGGACAAAAATCCAGACAGGCTGTAGATAGGAGAGGACACAATGAGAGAGAGAGAGAGATAGAAAGAGAGAGAAAAAGACACACACACACACACACACACACACACACACACACACACACACACACACACTTGTATACAGACCTCACAAAGGTCAGAGGTCAAGGCTGGTAGAATTGCATGTGCCACAGTTTGTGGCGTGGTAAAGTCTTCGGCGAGAAGGAAAACTGTGCAAAACCCAGATTGTTGAACGCGTTACATAACGAGACGAAAATCTGTGTAGCAACGTCCCAAACTGTACTGAAGACTCGAATATTTTGCTGCCAGAATTCAAGGCCATTTTTTACAGGCATAGTGAATAGTAACTTTCTCAAGACAACTTTTAAGATAAATGCTTCAAGCGCTTCACGTTGTAAAATTTACGTTTCTATTTTCGCGAGAGAACTGTCGGTAGGGTCCTCTATAGTTAATGAACGAGAATTGGGTGATATCTCAGCTGGATGAGGATTCCAAAGGAAAAAAAATTATTAGCCACCAAAATGAAGCATTGACAAAATATCACAACACAGTTAACATTATTCTTGTACAAGAAGACTGTTCGTGGAACTGTAGTTATAAACGAATGACATTTCCAAACTCTCAAAAATCACATCGTTATATTTTTTAAAACGGTAGAATGAGAATAACTAAATTTATATCTGCCTCGTATAAGAAAATACACAGCAACTAAAAAATAATTATTAAGCTTTGCAGTTCATTAGTTTATCTGGATGGTGATGGAGCCCACTTAGTGTAATTTTTAAATGGTGAAACAACTTTTTCTGCAAGACTCTATAAAGTCAGAATTTCATCGATTGAATGTGTTACATAGAACAGATTGTTGTGCAGAATATTACCTTGCACATTATTCAGCATACACTCATAAACTGTAGTATTCGCGGCATGAAGTTTTGTCACCATACCTGCAATCCGCACCCGATCGTACTGTAGATTCATAGGAAAGCTCCGATCAAACGAGTGGCCTTGATACGCAATGACCAGTATATTATCTTCAGTTTTCACTTCTCAACGCAAANTCAAACGAGTGGCCTTGATACGCAATGACCAGTATATTATCTTCAGTTTTCACTTCTCAACGCAAACCCGATGTTACAGTCCGCCATTTTTTTTTTACGTAATGCGTGTGTCTACAAATGCTAACACACATTCACACACACACCCACGCACGCGCTTGCGCGTNTTCGCGGCATGAAGTTTTGTCACCATACCTGCAATCCGCACCCGATCGTACTGTAGATTCATAGGAAAGCTCCGACCAAACGAGTGGCCTTGATACGCAATGACCCGTATATTATCTTCAGTTTTCACTTCTCAACGCAAACCCGATGTTACAGTCCGCCATTTTTTTTTACGTAATGCGTGTGTCTACAAATGCTAACACACATTCACACACACACCCACGCACGCGCTTGCGCGTNTTTTTTTTTACGTAATGCGTGTGTCTACAAATGCTAACACACATTCACACACACACCCACGCACGCGCTTGCGCGTTTGTTGGGTGTCGTACACGGGTGTGTTGGGTCGTAAACGCGTGTGTTTGAATTTGTAACCCCCGTCGTTTAAAGGAGAGTGAACTGCAGTGAGTTGTACTTTGCTTTATCTGTTGCGTGCTTGGGGTTCCGTGATTTACTCGCCGTTGGAGTGATGCATGTCGATACGTCCTGTGCCCATCAGTTCTGCCCTCACGGTCAGGATCGAATCCAGCCGTGTTCAAAGGTCCAAAACCACGGAGAGCAAAGTTCTAACCGAATAACCGCGTGAATAATGTAGTTCACTTTTCCTAGCCAATTTTCTTTCTGGAAAAGGGGGAGGGGCGGGCAAAGGTTACGTGATATCCACCGTTGCGGAATACAGACCAGCAGTTCTCGTGTGCTCAGACTGTGTACTGGAGGTCACGAATACACAACTCGTTTAAAAAATCTCCCTTTCTCCTTTAGTCTCCAAAACCCGGTGATTGTTATAGGAAATTCTGTATTTATGTACGCAATTAACTTTACAATGTTACGTTACAGACTGTTCACATACTTAATTTTTGGGGAAAAAAAACGCCCTATTAACTGCATATACTCAATTCATGGTTTCTTCCAACTTTTCTGAAGCACAGTTTGGTGTCAGTGTGTGTGAATATGATATACTACATGCTAATGTCCAACATATATTTTATACAGTGTTCGGAAATTAAACGCCTAAACTACGGGTAACGTTTCCTTATGAAAAATAAAGTCGAAAATATAAAGTACACCATATACCTAAACAGAATATTCAAGGAGATACGAGCCTATGAAAATTGGGGTTTGAAAACGTATTTCTGCCGAATGCCTTGACTTGTACAACGCCTAAAAAGTTCGCAGCAAATAGGTGACTTATGCTTCACACGTTGCAGAGACACATGGGTAATGCTGGCCGTCCTCGGTCTGTGCGCACTGTTCGGCTTGAAGTGATACGTCAGCACATCGACATGCCCTCAACTTACACGCTTCATAGCGCGCCAAATGGGAGTGTCCCATTCAACCGCATGGGACATACCGTTGGGTAAATCGCCACCATCCCTACCGCTGGCAGAAATGCAAGGCATTTAGCAAAAATACATTTTCAAAACTCAATTTTCACATTCTCATATCTCCTTTAATATTCTGTTTTGGTATATGGCGTGCTTTATATTTTAGACTATATTTGTCATAAGGAATCACCTCCCGCAGTTTGGACGTTTAATTTCCGAACAACATGCATACTGTATAATATTGTTACAAGATGCCTGAGGGGCGTATCCGAGTTCGTGAGGGAAGGAGGTCTTAACAAAATGAAAAGATCTAAATTTGATTTTTAATTTACTCCCACATCTATTATTTACAGCATTAAATTATCTATCTCCACTATTACTCTTTTTATTTCCCGGCGAGCACAATATTCAACGTCTCTTAAAACTTTATTTAACGTATTTCATGTGTCTGTTTGGTTATAGTCAATTAACCCAGTCTTATCATTAACACACAATCAGTCTGCTTGTTGCCATAATTAAGTAATGTCTTTCACTCACGCATCCAGTTCAATAGTTCAGCCTGCCAGCCGCACCCTTCACTGCTCTGACGCTCGCAGCCGCAGTTTTTTTCTGGCACTACTCTTTGCTCTTCTCGCTCGTCGTCTATCGCCAAAACTCCACATTCACTCAACAACTCTCTGCTCGGAGACCTGTTGCACTTTTATACTATCGCTGGCCCTGATATGGAAGGTTCGTCACACCCCGAGTCACGCTGAGAGAAACTAGGGCAGTAAACCACAAGAAAATTCTTCGGATGAACGCAGAAATTCAATCTGCTGAAGGTAGGGAGCGCACGAGTCGCAAGGCTTATCGCGGCTCCACGCGCTGTGTAAGCTGGTCTTTGTCTTCGCCGCCTCTATCATATCACCACTCTGTGCTTCACTTCCGCTCGCTCGCGCGGGACGGGCCAAGATCAACGCAGACCAGCGACACGCAACACTTATATTTTATATGGTACATACTATATAATATCGCAACGACACGCCGGTGGCACATCTGGCAAAAATAATTTATATAGGCTATTCACGGTAAAGTGAGCACTTCATGGAGCCNACGACACGCCGGTGGCACATCTGGCAAAAATAATTTATATAGGCTATTCACGGTAAAGTGAGCACTTCATGGAGCCATCTCATTTGGAATAATTGTCGATTGATATATTTTATTGTAGCCTTACATATTAACTTTAGAGTTCGGCGAAATATATGCAGTGTGTTTATTACTTACATTGCAATAATTATTTAAAAAACTGGTGGAACGATAGAAAATAGCTGACAGGAAAAAAAAAACTANTTATTACTTACATTGCAATAATTATTTAAAAAACTGGTGGAACGATAGAAAATAGCTGACAGGAAAAAAAAAACTAGAGCTTCAAAAGTACTCAATTTAACGTGAACAGCCTATACCCGCGTTACGGCCCTCACATATATCGTAGACTGTGAACAGACCATTCCAGGCAGAAGAAACTTTCTCGGTGGAAAGTGTCGCACTTGCGGAAATTATATATTGTTTTTTTTGTAGAATATTTCGAGTGCAAGATCATGTGAACAGGTAACTTCACTTTTCCGTAGCGCTATTTTGGCTTTTTTTTTTCTTCTGTGCGCACGAGTTTACTTGTGGTATACGTTGTCCAACCGCGGTACGATACAGTTGGCACGTAGATTTATCACGGAAGAAGCGAAGAACCCAATTTTCATAACCTCTACGGGAGTTCCGGGTATCAGTATAGTTCTAGTTAATTGATTTGTTTTTGCGCCATGACACGTATTTTTATCGCCTGATTTAATGTAGTTAGAAGCCAAAACTCAGCAGATTTTTTTTTTTTGCGGGACTAGAGCTTTATGTGAATTGAAAACTGCATATTTCCACGTGGTTGCCTGCCTTAATTCAGAGGTCCAGACTATATTTGTATGGTGTGATTGTTTACCAGGATTTAAAACGGAACTGTTTGAAGGCGCCATACGCGAGACAAAAGCTACGATAAAAAAAATGTATAATATACTTTTAATTTAATAAATGAGTTTTTAAAAATTCTATAGTCTAAAATTTGTACTTGCATAGAATACGTAATATATACCGAATAAATAATATATATTGTTTTACCTTCCTTCTCCTCTTGAACGGAAACTCTTTATGTTGCACTTTGGGTGTTTTAACCAAAGGCGGATACCTTCAGTGTCTAGCTCACTGTTCTCCTTTTTCCGCTCGTGCAAAACTTGGAGGAGTTGTCGTTGACGANGCGGATACCTTCAGTGTCTAGCTCACTGTTCTCCTTTTTCCGCTCGTGCAAAACTTGGAGGAGTTGTCGTTGACGGGCAGGTTTTCTCGGGGTACTCTAGTTTCCCCTTTCCCACCCCAGCATTCCTTTGCTGCCTCGTTTCTGTCACTTCACCTTCACGGCCACTAAAAGACCTAGTTGATACGCGCCCTCAANAGCATTCCTTTGCTGCCTCGTTTCTGTCACTTCACCTTCACGGCCACTAAAAGACCTAGTTGATACGCGCCCTCAAAATCTTCGAACTTGAAGGCACGTCTTTTAACCTTCCATTAAAATCGATCATTTACGTAAATTTATGTTGTAATTTCCAATCAACAGGGCTAACGTTAGTGTCTTTTAATTGGCCAAAACCAGAAATCAAATCATTTTCTATTTAACTACTTATTTACACAACTTAATGAAAACTCCGTCTAAAGATGTCAATATTTGCGCGTTCAATACTTAAGAATTATTTATTCTTATAAAATCAGTTAGAAATGCACAGGCCTATAAATATATTCAAAGGGTTGTAAGAAACGCTTAATAATAGAGATTATTCTATTCTTTTCTTGCGTATGCGTCGTATCGTTTTGGCACATCGGTTTTCCCGCCTACCTCAGTTGTGTATATGCGTGTACATATATTGTACGTTATTTATAACACGCTACCATACATATTTAACAAATTATTGATACATTACAATTCTCGGCACATAAGTTTTTACCAGTAGGTACGGTACAGTCGTTAGTTTCCCCAGTGTTGTTTCTCCTGTGTTCGTTTTTTAACGGTTGTAAGACGGTAATTTCCCGTAAACGTGGGTTCTCTAGTAGTTGGTCACGCTCCCCGGAAAGTACTAGCCGTGCGATCCAGCAGAGGGCAAACTGCGAGTAAAACTTGTCATTACAGCCCACTAACGGCTGCGGCACGAAAAATATTCCGTTGCTGTCACGAAATGTCACGGAAAGAAACAGTGAGAAAAAAATATACAGGATGATTCCAAAGTTATGGGACAAACATTGAGGGGTGGTAGAGCTCACTAAAACAAGCAATTATTGTATAGGAATATATGGGCGGGAGTGACGCGTTGAGGCACAAACACAAAAATAACACATGAAATGCAACACATTGTTTATTTACAACGTCGCTGCTAAATGCCTTTTTACAGCAATGTTTATAATTATTGCTCAGTGCTACCACCGACAGTAATGCAAGCTTGGTAGCGTCGGTGGAGTGATTGGCGAACAGATTAAAATACGCCGGATATTTCACGCACGCCACCATTGTCAGCCAATCACGCCATATGTAGAGGTCGCCAAGCATGCATGACTGTTGGCGGATGCATTTTCTGTACGGAATCACTCGTTAAGTATGCTGCTAATTAACATTTTATTTTTCCGTTAATGTGTTATGTTTTTGTGTTTGTGCCTCAACGCTTCACTTCCGCCCACATATTCCTATACAATAATTGTTTGTTTCAGTTAGCTTTACCACCCCTCAATGTGTGTCCCATGATTTTAGAATCAGCCTATATATATATATATATGTTAGGTTTTGTAGAGCGAGGGAGGGAAAAATATCGGGGTCTGGTTGTGTCTGGCATACGGTAGTAGGCTTTGCGTGAATGGGCCTGCTTCAGCGGGTATAATATAATCTACTCGCGGTTTCTTCGCACTTTTCAAAACAAACCTTTGAAAAAAAACATCCCGTGTTTAACGTGTTTGGTTGTTTCCTAAGTATGTCCTATATCACATGCATTTTATGCTTCTGTTAACATAGTATCTTGTTTTTGGCCTGAGTTAAACCTTACGTATAATTTTTGTATATTATAATATTTTATTTGTAATTAATATAGATAAAAAAACAGAGAAAATAAGTGTTTTGGTGATACGTATTAACGTATAGTTCTTTACAAAATATTATATTAAAGTGAGTGCGCACAAAAGCTACGCGTTGTCCCTTTGATGTCATTTTCTAGATTCAAGCCTGATTGCCACGATAAAGTTTTCCTTACAAGATCGGGCGTAAGCTTCCACGAGACCTGATACTCGAGCATGCATGCAAGCAGTCATGGAGGGTTCTTTGGAATAACCTATCCAACGATACTTGTAGTCACACAAGTAAAGACGAGTGCATTTTTGATCATTTTACTTCTGCAACTGTGGTTCAGGAACAATTTTCACTCGCGTCCTCAGCAGAGCCTTTGTTGTTATAACGTAATTTTGTGTCAAACACGAACGCCATAGTTTTCACACAAGCTGTTTTAGAATCGGGAAACTTTTTTTGGTGGTGTTTTATCTGCGTACTATTTATTCGTGTTTAATAGCCATCGCTCGTGCTAAATAAATAAAAAATGACTGCCACCATTTCTCTGACTGTTTAAACTTTCAGCTGTGTAGGAAACCTTCCATCGTAAAAATTGCATGCGACCAATTACGAAAATGTCCATGAAAACGGCCAGCAGATGGCCATATCTTCCATAGAACTATCCATACAAGTGGCCATGCAGGCTTGCATGTAATCTTACGTCGTGGCATATGGGCTTTGGCTGAGCTTTGTTTTCATGAGGCGGAGGAATATCCTGGAATTAGATCTTTAGCAGGACTTCAGAGCCGGCGGTCTAATTCCACCCCCGCCCTTTTCCACGCCGCCCATAAACTGAACAGACGACTCAGTGAGTCTGGAAAGCGCGATTAGCACTAAGAGTGCAGAGATTTGGGCGGTTCTAAACATCGAGGTCTTGAGAGCCGGAATGCAAGGGCGGGATAAATGGGAGATCCTTAAGGAAACCCACTGACCAGCGGCATCGTTCGGCACGATTCCCACATGCAAAAATGCGGGAGCGACCTTACTGGCAATCGAACCTTGTTCGCCCAGGCGGGAGGCGAGTGGTCTGACCACTACACCACTGCGGCTCCTAGCACTGAGAGGATAGAATCAGCGCGAAAGGGTAATTGTGAAGCGGTTGGCGCGTGCCAGCTGAATTGACAGCTCTCCTCTTTTGAGAAGCTGCTAGACGCCCAATTATACTCTCTGAATGGTACTTGCAATGGGGATAAGTGAAATGAAAAATTACTTGGGACGTACGACAAGCAAAAGGTGTTTTCTATTGTGCTGTCTTCATTGTCATCGGTTTTATACTTGTCTTAGTCTCAGTGTTCGTCTGTCTTGTCTTCGTTGGGTCGTCTTAGAGATTTGTGCTTGTATTTGCATATTTTGTCTTATCTTTGTCCCTCGCCGGTTTGTTACTCATCCTGTTTTATACTTGTCTTAGTCTCAGTGTTCGTCTGTCTTGTCTTCGTTGGGTCGTCTTAGAGATTTGTGCTTGTATTTGCATATTTTGTCTTATCTTTGTCCCTCGCCGGTTTGTTACTCATCCTGTTTTATACTTGTCTTAGTCTCAGTGTTCGTCTGTCTTGTCTTCGTTGGGTCGTCTTAGAGATTTGTGCTTGTATTTGCATATTTTGTCTTATCTTTGTCCCTCGCCGGTTTGTTACTCATCCTGTTTTATACTTGTCTTAGTCTCAGTGTTCGTCTGTCTTGTCTTCGTTGGGTCGTCTTAGAGATTTGTGCTTGTATTTGCATATTTTGTCTTATCTTTGTCCCTCGCCGGTTTGTTACTCATCCTGTTTTGTTTCGTCTTGTTTGGTATAACTCCTGACTGAATTGTATGTGGGATTATTTTTATGTTTTAAATATCTATTGACAACAGCTAGTCGGCTTGTTCTCATGTATTATTATTTTTTAATGTCATCCTCTGTGATTTCCTAGGCGACATACTGTATTTGTGTAACGGGGAATGTCAGATGTAATATTTTCATTCAATCGCCCAATTATAACATTTCTGGGAGCCCATAGGTGTGAAGTTATCTGGGAAGGATCTGCAGCAAGTGTGTGAATATATANGGGAGTGACGCGTTGAGGCACAAACACAAAAATAACACATGAAATGCAACACATTGTTTATTTACAACGTTGCCGCCAAATGCCTTTTTTTACAGCAATGTTTATAATTATTGCTCANCAAGCTTGGTAGCGTCGGTGGAGTGATTGGCGAACAGATTCAAATACGCCGGGTATTTCACGCACGCCACCATTGTCAACCAATCACGCCATATGTAGAGGTCGCCAAACATGCGTGACTGTTGGTGGATTCATTTCCAGCAACGGTTTTAACATTTTCTGTACGGAATCACTCGTTAAGTATGCTGCTAATGAACATTTTATGTTTCCGTTAATGTGTTATGTTTTTGTGTTTGTGCCTCAACGAGTCACTTGCGCCCGTATATTCCTATACAATAATTGTTTGTTTTAGTGAGCTCTACCACCCCTCAACGTTTGTCCCGTGATTTTAGAATCACCCTGTATATACACCTCCTTTTACCCCTAAGACAAATTTTGAGAGTTGAGGACGGCATTATCTAGCGAGTGTTCTGGGGATTTCGTGCTAGAGGCGACTGCGTGGAGTAATCGGGAATGCTCCTGGGTGACTGCTCCAGTATTTGTGGTCCAGCCAGGTGAAGGAGTGGAGATGGGAGGAATTCACGAGATACTGGGACCATTAATTCTCTTACAGGAAGTACACTGATAATGAGCACTTCTCAAAGTCCTGCTTAAGATAGTCTGTTCAGTATGTAAAATTAACATTACCATGAGCCACATTACTTTATTCGTGTGACGTGTAAGTGAAACTGTGAAATTATTAGACAAGTAACTATAGTATTTTACTAATTTGCAAACTGATATGCATGTACAAAAACAGGAAGCAAAAGAAACAAGGCCAACATTCACTACATTTTACCTATCAATTTTTTAATTAAAATTAAGACATGGAACTACTATTCCTCAGTCGTGGTAAATTTGACTGGCCGCATTCCAGTCGGCGTTTGGTTTCAAGTGCTCAATTAAATGTGAGCATCCTATACTGTTGTAGAGTAGCGGACTGCGTAATTTTTGTTCATGTGATCAGTTCGTATAATTAACTATTGCTGTAATATAGTAATAGTTTACTGTGAAAATTATTCATTGTATTTACATTCAGGGCTGTGATATAGTAAGTGAAGTCACACACACACATTTTATACATAACATAATGGTAAGTAAAATAGGAGATTTAATTTAGCTCTTTTGTTTGAGATCTTAACTCCTTCACTATTATAACCACACGACCGCCAAGCCCAGGTTGTAAAAATAGTGTTGGGTTGCAACTATTCCCTTGATAATTCTTTGTGGCAGCTTATGACCATATTGCACAGTAATCCTATCCTACTAATACTATAAATGCGAAAGTCTGTGTGTTTGTGTGTTACCACTAAGCTCCATTAATGACTGGAGGGATTTTGATGCAATTTGGTATGTGGAATAGGACCACGATACTTTTTATCCCAGTAAATTGTACAGGTACTGTGGAATAACAACAAAACGTAATTCTGCAACGGCTGGAAACGTGACCGAAATATTTTTTTCCCTCTGGTTTCAGAGTTCATCAGGCCGCCCAAGGACCTCGGAAATGGCTTAACGACTGCTATCAATCGATAACAACCGTGACCGAATATTTAACGTGCCCTCCGANAATCGATAACAACCGTGACCGAATATTTAACGTGCCCTCCGAAGCCCGGAAGCGCTCAGATGTTATTCCACTAAACGGTCACCCATCCAAATGTGTGCCGCTGGGAACGTTGCTTAACTTTGGTGATCGATTAAGATCCCTCAGCCAAGCGTAAAAAGTAGTACCTAGGTACACTTATTTCTAAAGCTACAACTTGATGAAACTCACGTTTTGATTTTCATACATCGACGCTGGAAAGCGAAAATGTGGTAACTATGCGATAGTTGCACACACACGCACGCACGCGCACACGTGCACACGCGCACACGCGCACGCACACGCACCAAAAACAATACCCTACTTCTTGGCTATCGGGTAAAAAATATTTCCTTTNCACGCGCACACGCGCACGCACACGCACCAAAAACAATACCCTACTTCTTGGCTATCGGGTAAAAAATATTTCCTTTCTTTTGGGTTGCCTTTATCAGTTAAAAACCTAGGCAAACATAGTATAATCCTGTTTTCACATAAATGAATTGTTTTTTCCCAATTTATTTATTAGTGTATCACTGTAAAACTCGATTGTACCCGGGCGAAGCCGGGTCGGTTCGCTAGTTGTCCATATTTACTCGTGCAAGTTCTGCCATGGGAGCTGTTGTACCTGCTAAAACGGCGGCCATCATGACAGTCTCCTGGTATGACTGAATTTCACAGAGAAAAAGGTTTTGCGGGATTAAAAACAAAATAGTTCGGCGTAGCCTAAACAAATATTTTGTTGGTGCAACCAAAGATTGGTTTGGCTCCACGTACATGAAACAGTTTCTGTTAATATGAGAAAATTAAGCCCTATGAAGATTTGGAGCTAGACCAGCAGTTGGCATGCACACTCAAANCAGTTTCTGTTAATATGAGAAAATTAAGCCCTATGAAGATTTGGAGCTAGACCAGCAGTTGGCATGCACACTCAAACATATTTTCTTTAAGACTTACGCAACCAAGAACAATCGATTGATTTAAAACCGATAATTTAAAGCGGAATCCAATGGTATGTCGATCAATAAAATCGGATAAAAGGTGCCCGANGATTGATTTAAAACCGATAATTTAAAGCGGAATCCAATGGTATGTCGATCAATAAAATCGGATAAAAGGTGCCCGATGAATAAGTGTTTTAATTTCACTGAAAATGCCAACTCCAGGAACTCATTATTTAGTTTTCCTTTTGTGGTGTCTTAATTTGGCCACACTGAACAAAAAATATATCATGTTCCTATAGATTTCGGGGTGCTCTTTCGATTGAAATGAGTCTGGTGAGTGTGGTGTTAGCAGTTTCTGAGATAGAGCTAATTCTTTGGCTAACTTTTGGTTTTTTTTTCTTGATATTTCTTTTGAATTTCTATCTTAATCCGATCCAATTACATGTCATATTATAAATAATTTTAAGGGAAATTCAACGATATATATATATATAATTTAAATCGGATAAAACGTTTGTGAGAAATGAGGGTTTTAAGTTCACTGAAGATTGCCTCCTCGAACTAATTATTTAGTTTTCCTTTTCTCGCGTCTTAATTTGGCCAGACTAACCAATAAAGATAGCATATTCCTACATCCTACAGTTTTCAGGGGTGCTCTGTGGATTGAAATTTGTCTGGTGAGTGTGGTGTTAGCAGTTTAAGAGTTAGGTATGTTATTTAAGGTTATTCAGACAGTTAATTACAATGCCAAATTATGGATTGTAAGAGGTTAAAAGAAATTCCGTTCTGAACATTTTGATAGCAACATTGAGATAGTATCCTAAAAAAATTTTCTAGGCGAAAATTTATTTTTTGCAGGGGGACTTCTTGGTTGATTTTTTTTTTTTGGCATTTTTTGATTTATGTTAAATATTTTTCACCAATGTGAAAAAGATGAATCCGCACGGATGAATACTCACACACACGAANGGCATTTTTTGATTTATGTTAAATATTTTTCACCAATGTGAAAAAGATGAATCCGCACGGATGAATACTCACACACACGAATTAATACGCATCCCGTGTGTGTGTGTGTGTGGGTGTGTGAACTTGTAAAACTACGTACTAATTAATAACTCTCACATTAATGATATTACACGGANATAGTATCCTAAAAAAATTTTCTAGGCGAAAATTTATTTTTTGCAGGGGGACTTCTTGGTTGATTTTTTTTTTTTTGGCATTTTTTGATTTATGTTAAATATTTTTCACCAATGTGAAAAAGATGAATCCGCACGGATGAATACTCACACACACGAATTAATACGCATCCCGTGTGTGTGTGTGGGTGTGTGAACTTGTAAAACTACGTACTAATTAATAACTCTCACATTAATGATATTACACGGANGTGTGTGTGTGTGGGTGTGTGAACTTGTAAAACTACGTACTAATTAATAACTCTCACATTAATGATATTACACGGAGAATTACTTCTTATAATTTCTCAACGTAGTATTTCAACGTGGAAGGTCTGTGCTACATCACTTAGGTAAATGGCTGACATGAGTTACTACAGCTTAAAGTAACATAAAATAACAAAGTAAACTAACCTACAATACGACGCGAACACGATCTTTGGGTCCAGTAAAAAATAAATCAAACATACCGCTGGACGATCTTCGAAAATCTAGTTTTCTTTTTCTCTCGGCACTTCTCTCGGAAGTGCGAGCCCATCTATGCAAGGCTTTGTATTTTCTTTTGAAATTGTTGTTTTTCGGTTCGTAATAAGTGGTTTNGAAGTGCGAGCCCATCTATGCAAGGCTTTGTATTTTCTTTTGAAATTGTTGTTTTTCGGTTCGTAATAAGTGGTTTGGTACGTTTAGATTCAGATGCCCGCCTTCAGCATGTCATTTCATTCTCTTTAGCAAGATCTTGGGCGTGACACTTTTAAGGAAAATCAGTGCTAATATGAAACTTGACGTTATGCAGTCGGTTCATTGTGTATAAAACATTATTCAAAATAATAATTCTTGCTTTTGTCACTGTTTTTTTGCATCTGTAATTATTCCCCCAAATTAAAAATATAACGTTGTCACGGACTCAATGAATGGTATTCATACGCTGATCAAGCTAAACTTTGAAACTGTGGCAATGAAAAAACATAATACTTTCACGCCAGTTTTAATCTTGATTATATTTTTGTAACAAAAAGAAGTCACAACAGTAGGCACAGATTTAAAAATTATAATTTTAATAAGACGTAATGCGCTGGAACTACTTTTTTCTAATTTTCTGCCACGTTTCAGAGTTGACGTTAACCCGTCCATCCACGACGTCCATAACGGAGGACATGTTGCACTGAAGGATTACTTATGGTTCGCACTGTCCACAAGGAATCAGCGCCCGTTGTTTTGAAATTCTTACTTGTGAGAAATCTGATTTGTACGGCGTACATCAAAATATGTGGAACAATTACACATAATTACATAGTAAAGTAATAATTTCAGAACTAGAGTTTCCAAAGTAATAATAGTTAGTTATTAACGCCCCTACTATCGACTAATATGTAATTACTATTAACTGAAAATACTTATGGAGAATTATCAATTCTAATTAAATTATAATAAAACAGATTAGTGCAATTGATTCAAGCTCTATAAATAAAGATCGGTACTTTTATTAAAAATAACGACATGCGGCCAAACCTATACTTTCAAGATAATGCATCGTCATTAATGGAACAAGCAATCGTCTTCCACAGCTATATCGTATGTAAATTTAATGTAAACTTACATTTATGATTGTCTGTAATTTTACGACCAAACCTCGTACTCTTTAGAAAACGCCCTGGCAATAGAAGTTGAACCACAATAAACTTGACTTTGGCGTTACTATACTTCAGCTATTTTTACGCTTAAGCGCATCATTACTCATTGTCTTAGTTACGTGGGTTTTATCGTAAATGCACGTAGATTTCTGTTGCCCTTATATTTGTGTTATGCAAATCAAGCGTTTCGGAATTAACTGACAAGGCCTAATTGTTTTTCATGCGGCATTTTGTTATATCTGCTGAGGAAGTCCAGTATATCCATTCACTATCCATTTATCTAATTCTTACTGTTACTTCATTAATGGAAGAGAAAATGTTTATCTTCCTTTAGATGAGCCGGTCGGTTATTTTATCTCCGCTTGTCGTTACAAGTCTTGAAAGCATTAAAAGTAACATAAAAGCAGACACACATCTTCCCTCTCTCTGACTATAGTACAGAGATAATCTTTGGGAAGGGTACAATTTTTTTTTCTCGTCAAATGCAAGAATGCTGCAAGGCTTGTGGGAATTGCTAGAATTCTTGAAAAACTGTGAACACGCTCGTAAACTCATCTCGTGTATACGCACTTACGTAATTCACAACACGTTCTTTCTAGCTTGGTAAGAAACAGAACTCCTTTAAAAGAAAACTCCAGGGTTTCTGCTTTTATTAACAGCAGTAGGAATCCCATAAATATACAGAGAAATGGAAGGAAAAGTTAACTGGCATCAGCTAAAAATAAAACACAATTTCCGAGGAATTTTCATTTCAGTACCTTTAACTGCGTGTTCCATTCTTTCCCCTGTCGTGTTGGAATCTGTACGGGCAATACGGGCCATAATTCATGTTTGTACTTAATAAAGACATAATGGTACTACAACTTAAATACTAACAATTCTAACAATGGTGTAAGCTAGAAATTCTGCAGCCTCGGCTTTGTTCGGCCCATCAGGTGCCCGTGGGCTGCAGAATTTTTTTAATGTAACGTTTTTAATTAATCGTCAGTTTTTCAGATACACGTGTTGAGCCCTGTTTTGGCTGGATGCANTTTTTTTAATGTAACGTTTTTAATTAATCGTCAGTTTTTCAGATACACGTGTTGAGCCCTGTTTTGGCTGGATGCACAAAATTGTAATTATTCTATTACTTAATCAATGTAATATTGTGAACATATTATCGTGTGTTTTGAATAGCTAGATGAGTCTCATTGTAATAATTTTATTATTCAGTCAGTCGACCTTGTGAGCAATTATTTATCTAGTCTTTTTTTATTGTATGTAAATTGGCGCCTTATCAAATTAAAAGACTTATGGTTGTTTTGAAAGAAGCACAGTGGCTTTGTAGAGAAATAATTATCTGGACTGCGTTCCGCAATGTTACTCTGCGAGTAAACTTTTTCCCTCTGGCTGTCCCAAAACTCTTTCAGTAAATGTATTACTCGCTCTCGGCAGTGTCCAAAAACTGCAGAGTAATCACTCCGCGCATCTTGCCCGAGTAAAATTTTTATCCGCTCTATTTCAGCGAGTAACGAATGGTAAACTGAAAATAGTGGGTAGTTTAGTAGAATAAAACAAATTGAAAGGAAATACGGATATTCTGTTTAGACACACACGGAATATGCAATGTTTACGATTAATTTACATCAAGTAAAGCTGTTTATGTATATAACTAATATACTGAAAAAGAAAGAATTTGGGGAAATGGACAAAAAGCTTTTGGGATTTACATCGGTTGCTTAATCAGTACGTACTTGTCAACACACTACTATTTACGTCACGATCGTTCCAAAACCACGTTCTCATTTGCTTGACTCAGATGTTACTCTGCTACGTTACTCTACTCTCGGAGTAACGTTTTTGAACGTCACTCTGGTGTGTTTGAATACTAAAATATTTCACGGCAACTGCATTTCTTTCAGTTTTTATTTATTATTGTAGCATACACGTCACAGGCTGTTCACGGTAAAGTATGTGTNGGCAACTGCATTTCTTTCAGTTTTTATTTATTATTGTAGCATACACGTCACAGGCTGTTCACGGTAAAGTATGTGTTTCTTAATCACATTTTTGCAAAAAATAAGACATATGCTACAGTAGACACTCGTACGCAGGTTCCAGTTTTTAAAATTTGACGTATTGCGAGCGCGATGCTGAAATTTACGGTCATCGAAAGTTAGTGTTTCTTGTTTTGTAGGCAGGTTAGTGCAAATCTGCATACTAGTAGCACATTAAATTGCTAAATTTCACGGTTTCACGTGGACTGTGCATGGATAAAGTGATCAGGAACATTTAAACGTTGATATGTTGCATTAAATGGAAGGATACAAAATGGGAAGAAAGTATATCCTAATCTCATTCTTGCTTAAGCTAAACTTTTACATATATTTTATTTATAAGTTATATTATTTCATTTATAATTAAANCTAATCTCATTCTTGCTTAAGCTAAACTTTTACATATATTTTATTTATAAGTTATATTATTTCATTTATAATTAATATGAATAAAAACAGAGAAAACGAGTGTGTTGGTAGGCCTAATGTCTAGTAAGAAATAGTTAACATGTAAAATTAATATGAAATTGAGTGCGCACAAATGTGACGCGATTCCCTTTGGTGTAATTTTATACTCTTGGCTAAGGTTTATTCTACGCAGGTCGGGAAGCTCAATGCTTTTAGTTTGGCAAATAATTTTTTTTTTTGGCCCAGGGTGTACTGGGCTTTTGCAAGTGCTCAGTTTACGGTGAACTACCTATAAAATAAACTATTTCCCGCCTCGGATAGCCTACTTCAGCCATTTAATGTATTGGTGTTAGAGACTGGAACGATTTGATAGCTATGGTCTAAAATGTAAGTTATCTTAATTTTATTTTTTTATCCTGTTTCTTCTTATTTGTTTACAGAAGGTTTTTTTATTTCTCCGTAACATGAACTATGTTTAAGTTTTATTTTCTTTATAATTTGCCAACTTCGCAATCGCATATTTAAAATATTTTTTTTTATTTCAACACTTTGTCAGCCTGTCCGGGATCGTGGACATGTTGCACATAAATTATATATATGACGGGTGCTGTACACAGTCGGGCATCAGTACCCAGTCTCCCTTGTGGCAATCGCCTCTTTGTCGTGAATGACTAATGTCAAGGTCGTCGAGCATGCAGCGCATTGTTGACAGATTGCAAGACGAAGTGCTGAACAAAAGTACGGCGCCCACCAAAAGATTACACGATTGAAACACTTTGAACTCGGAAATTAACGCGTGACTGAACGGGTTATAAAGCAGTCGTGTAATAGCACTTTACAAAATTAAAACTCATAGTTGAGTGGAAGAAATGGCGAACGTATCAACTTTACTACAAAAAAAAAAATTCGAATAACTAATAAAACAATATACACACACAATTTTTTTTCACGCCACCGTAATTTCTTAGTTACTAGGTTGCTTATGGCCCAAGATAAATTATGGAATGAAAATACAGCCTGCAAAGAATACGACGCCAGACTTGGCGATTGTTTTTTTTTTTTTTTTTTTTGCAGCCGTGGCTTTGGCATATCCGTACAGCCAGAGAAACCAAACATTTATATTGTAATGCGCCAAAATATAAAAAGTACGCCACTCGAAGATAAAAGAAAAGTACCAACATTTTTCGCATGTGTATAAAAAAAACCCTGTAGTGCACAGCACATCAGGAAATAAATGCATCAGTCTTGGAATTTTTCCATTGCACTTGGTGTTCACAAGATGGCAGCAACTTGCAGNATGATTCCCATAAATCATGCTAGCAAACTAATCGGATAACGGCTTGTATAGTAGTACGCTATTACGTATAAAGTTACACGTGAAATCGACACACGTTCAGGTATTGTTCAGAGTTCGAACATAATGCCTTGTGATCGTACTGAACTCGCGTGTGGATGTCGCTATACGCGATCTTTTATTATTATTATTAATATTACTATTACCGATTGCGGCTGTCTTTGATATACAACTTGCAGACCCATGTCATCTCATAAAGTCGTTTGGTTACTAGATTAGTTGTTTTATCTTCTTAATTTTGAATTTGAATTTTTCTCGTACGGTAATTTTTATTTGCAAATATATGTTAAGTGCAAGTATTTTGGTCATCGTCTTTAAGTTTTCTTGTAGGTTTGAAATAACGTATAGCCACAGTCATTTTCCATTTAATTACTAACCAATATTGCAAACATCACTTGAAAAATAACGCTTGATATTGTTATTATGTAGATATGCTTTTCGATGTAGCTTCTGTGGATTTTGATGCACATTTATACTTGTCTCATAATTCCGGTTCTCAGCTCGTACGGGTTGCTTTGACTGTAGAGCATTTTTACATTCTGTATTTCTGTCTTACCTTTTTATGAATCCCATTATTAAATCCATTTAGTTGTATGATGGTGGTGCCTCAACGCCTTAATTCGATAAGGACCAGCTAAATTTGCACTGGCTACACTGATGACGTTCATTTGACTAAATCGAGTTTAAATAAAACTCTGTTTACAAAGCAGGATAAGATCTAGTGCATTCAGTCGCTCTGCTCGCAACTGTGGACATGTTGAACCGGTAGGACTTGTATCGCGAGAACTGTACACGGCGATGATTAACACCACAAAATAGCGAAGTACAGAGAAGTACAAAGGCGTGGCGTTCCATTCGAATCTGATTTGTCTTGAGGGTGTCGCAGGGTCGCTATCTTTTACACGGACAGGGGTAAGATTAAATATGTGATGCCGTTGCACTTAAATTTTCCATACAAAAGTTTAATACATATCCACATTANCGTCGCTATCTTTTACACGGACAGGGGTAAGATTAAATATGTGATGCCGTTGCACTTAAATTTTCCATACAAAAGTTTAATACATATCCACATTAAATAATTTTATAATATAGATTAATCTGACAAAGGTATATTAAATTTATTTATACTTCCAGCTGTGGCAGCGTAGTCACGCAACTAAATAAGCAAATCGATCGGGATCTTGAAGATAATTAAATAATAAAATATTTCGAGACCCTTATAATTGCTGGGTGTGTGGTTTAAGTTCAGTAAACTCATTACATTAGTCTGGAGAAACTTATCAGACAATTCCTTCTTCTGCTGGCCTTTGAATACGACAACCCTGAATTTT
>NQII01006179.1:69736-96380 GCA_002778355.1 Clitarchus hookeri
TGCGTGGACGTTCGTACAGTGCTGGATTCCGAATGCTTCGTCCCAAAGGCTAGGCGCTAAGAACGTGTTTTACTGGTTCCGATAACGATACAATTGTCACATAAGCATACATGTACACTGAAGAGCCTAAAAAACTGGTATAGGCGTGCGTATGCAAATAACAGAGGTATGGAACCAATCAGAGTAACGCGATGCGGTCGGCAGCTAGATCGGTTACTGCTGCTACAATGACAGGTTATCAAGATTTAAGTGAGTTTGAACGTGGTGTTATAGTCGGCGCACGAGAGATGGGACATAGCATCTCCGAGGTAGCGATAACATTTGGATATTCGCGTACGACCATTTCACGAGTGTGCCGTGAATATCGGGAATCCGATAAAACATCACATCTTCGACATCGCTGCGGCCGGAAAAAGATAGTGAAAGAACGGGACAAACGACGACTGACGAGAATCATTAAACATGACAGACGTGCAACCCTTTCTCAAATTGGCGGAGATTGGATTTGTGGACTGCCCTGCAGGAGTCATGGAGTGAATTGCCTCTTGCATATCTTCAGACATTAGTCGAGTCCATGCCACGTCGTCTTACGGCACTTCTGCGTGCTAAGGGGGCCCTACACGATATTAGGCAGGTGTACCAGTTTTTTTTTTTGCTTTTCAGTGTAACTCGGAACTATACCGTAATTTATTGTTGCAACATTTGAAAACATAAATCATTTCGGGACTGGAAATATTATAAGGAAATCATCGTTCACGCTAAAGAATTTTTCGCAAATTTACCACAAAATTCACCTATAATGAGAAAGCAGGAATGGTACAGTTTTCTCCATGCATTCATGGCAGACTTCCTACATTTTTTCAGGGAAGAGTCAAAAACTTATATAGTTAACTTTTCTGAAGCCCTGCTGAAGTTCGGCTTTCAGGCCATTCCTCCGCTCCGTGCTAGCAAAGCTTAACAAAGTCTAGAAAATTACACCAAAGGGACAAGGGCACCGTTTTTGTGCGCACTCAGCCTGACATGTTGCATGAGAACTAATTTTTACAAGACATTACTAACAACACCTATTTTCTCGGTTTCTATTCATATTAATTATACATTAAATATTATACTATTTAAATAAATTAAAATATAAGCAAAAGTTTAATCTAACCAAAAATGATACTTTTACATCAATGAAAGTATAAAACGCCTGTGACATGCGACTTATTTAGGAAACTAAACATGTCATACGTGAGGTAATTTTTCGAAGGTTTGATTCAAAAAAGTGTGAAGATATCGCGAATAGACTATAATATAGACGCTCTACATTTCTATACCTGAAGCCATACATATGGTAATAATAATAATAATGGCGTGTGGGGAGTGCACCCAGGCAAGGCAACACCCTCCGAGTGACGGTCTTTCCAGCTGGGACCCGTAGGTGACAGTCATCCCCGGGCATGACAGGAAATGAGACCCTAGAATGGAGCGGCGCTGGAATGCAAGGGCGGGGGAAGCGGGAGTACCCCGAGAAAACCCGCCGGCAAGCGGCATCGTCCAGCACGATTCCCACACGCGAAGGTCCGGGAGTGAACCCACCGGGATCGAACCCGGATCGCCGTGGTGGGAGGCGGGCGCCTTGGCCACTACGCCACTACTGCCCCTTAGATGGTAATAACTACGCATAGGTTAAAAATTTCCATTACAGTTTTAGTAAATTAAACATATTTTTATAGTATACGTATAATTTTATAACAATGTTCCTCCTCCAAGACTGATATCATTAAAGGCTTTGGCATGTTGATATCTCGGGTTTGAATAAAGGTTTGGTGTGGTTTAGTTTATTGCGTACATCACATTTTTTTGTGACATGTTTGTAGAAAATATTGGTCAAGTTTGAGCTTACAAGAACACACACCNATTGCGTACATCACATTTTTTTGTGACATGTTTGTAGAAAATATTGGTCAAGTTTGAGCTTACAAGAACACACACCTAAATTATGACAAGAACGAAGAAAAGTTTTTCTGGCCTACTGAGGTCCGTATCAGTACTTTAGATCAGCAAGCCACGGGTGTATCATTTCTAGTTGTAAGTCGGCTGGTAAGCCGTTCCGCTGTTAGTCTTCTGCCATGAACCGTCAACATTGAAAAGCAATAACTTAAAAAGTCTCTTCGAAGCGTTGATAATTTATATACGACGATACTGCGTGCCCATTCGTGTTCCGAAAGTGGACAGTGGCCCCGTTAGAAAACTGACACCCACGATCAATTAGTAGAATGAATGTTGGACAATTACCTTCAGTCGTGTTTCGAACAGCAATTTTCCCGACAAAAAACAAAGCTGTTGCTGGCGAGATAGGTCAGTTTCCAAATTGTAAATAATGACCCTATCATTACTACGCAACTGTATTACACGTTCTATAGTATATTCACGGTAAAGTGAGCACTTTTTGAAGACCTCTCGTTTGGAACAAAAGTCAATACGTGTATTTTATTGTACCCTTAGACGTTAACTCAAGAGTCCGGTGAAATATACATACGCTATGCTTATTACTTACATGGCCATATATATTTAAAAAAAGTTGTGGAAGGATAAAAAATGGCTGATTGGAAAAAGTTACTAGGACCTCAAAAGTGCTCACTTTACCGTTAACAGCCTATACACAGATGGAAGGCAAGCAACGAAGCATAAATAAAGACAAACCTACACACTAAATCTATTCTGGTGTCATTGTTATCATTTTATACATCAGAATTCGAAATTAGCATTATTGTGACAAAAATACTCATCATAAAAATAGAGTACCGTATTGTTGTGCAAGCGACATTCGGATCCTGCGTACTAAAAGATACAAACAATTTAAGTAAAAAATTTAATAAATTTTGTTATTTGGCAGTTTAATTGACCTTATGATGTCTCATCGTTAATATCATATTTCAGAAACCCAATTAGTCAAGCCTATATTAATATCAATGTTCTATATAGTGTTGGGGTATCAGAATTACGGGTGAAAATATCAGTTAAAATGTTTTGGAGTTTTATGCACCATTCTCAGTAATTGGCTGAACTGAGCGAAAATTAATGCCCCAATCAAATTTGTGATCAAAATATCCGTTCCAGGTAGTTATAAATAACAGGACGCAACTGCCGGGTGGTTATTAAAATTTAATTTTGTGTTTTATTACATACGAGACAGCAACAACAATTTCAGTAATATAAATATGTAGGTTTTTAAGTATATTAAGCAATGTTAATAGAAAATTAAATATGCAGTTCGTATGTCCATGGCTTCGACATGGACCGTCTTGTCAGAAGCGAGAAGTTTCAATAGTTCAATAGACCATCCTATATACAGTCATTAAACACAATAGAACATAGCTGGAACTATCACTTATATTAAAATTTCGTACAAAAAAGTCGATATTAAGTTAGGAAATTAAAAAGCTGTCGCACAGTAAAATACGTAATATTGTGGATTTGGTAACGTAAAATATGTAACCCATAAATTTAGTCACAGTATGCTTAATAGTAAATACTATATGTAGTATATATAAGCTACTTGTTATGCATGAAAAAAGAATAACATAAATATTGAGGAATGCAGTTATATTTGCTTCGTAATTGTCTTGTTACAATTAATAGTAAGTATTTAATTTTCACAATAACTTCGAAAATACTGATTCCTTTTTATTGGGAAGTATATTCTTGAAATGACTAAGTGTGAGTAAAAAATTGTTAATGCACATTAAGAAAACAACAGTTTATCAGTGAAGTAGGCATTAAAATAAGTTGAAAGGGTTTGCTAAAATTTAAGTAATAACTGATTTGTCAATATTTATTGGTGTTTTGTAGGTACGTCACGATAAAGTAAAATAACTTGTGAGTTGCTAATATTTACTACAAACAATTTCAATTAATTTTTAACGTAACTGAAACTTCTTCATTACCAAAATCTATGCAATATATTTATGTTTGAAAATAACTGAACTGTTTTAGAAAGAAACAACTAATTCTGAAAGGGTTAATTTTATTCACTAAACAAATAAAGATTTTGATTCCGAAGAAAGTCATTTACACGTACTATTATCAAGGATTAGAATTTATTATTTTTTAATAAAAATGTAGCCCCGATACGCGTTAGTTTCAAAAATATTAAATTTAGAAGCTTTGGTATTTTTATGAAAAAACATTCACTTTACGTAAAAGTGAAAGCGATTCTATGTAAGCAAGGCCTAGCGAAAGGAGCGAATAGTTATTTGAAGAGCTAAAAAGGGAAAGATAATCTTGATATGGTTTCATTATTATCTAATAATATAAAAGTTTAAGACGTCAAAGCAGACCCCTGGAAATTAAATTGTTTATCTGACTTTGGCTAATTTACAGACATTGATAAGTTCTTTATACTATTTGCCAGCACTTAGACCTTCACGTTATATCTAACTGAAAATTATCTGTAATTTTTAAAACTTAGAGAATAAGCTTATTAAAAACTGCGGTCGTGACAAACAGCTATCACCTTAAAAAAAAAAGTTTTCTGTTAAAATATTTACAAATTTCCTTTTTTTTTTTTATTGTTAATAGCGTAAAAATGAAACTTGCTGTAGGTACGGAAATAAATAAAGACAGTAATGTTATTAGAGTTCCACGATCGATGACACAAAAAAAAAAGNACTTGCTGTAGGTACGGAAATAAATAAAGACAGTAATGTTATTAGAGTTCCACGATCGATGACACAAAAAAAAAAAGTTGTTCAGGTTTTGCCAGACTGTCATATTTTTCAATCAGACAGTTAAAAATGAAGCTGGCCGAAGNAAAAAAAAAAGTTGTTCAGGTTTTGCCAGACTGTCATATTTTTCAATCAGACAGTTAAAAATGAAGCTGGCCGAAGAAAGTTGGGAGGTAGTGACGTTCCCAAACACCACAATCGCGGCCATTGTTATTTTCCATGAAATGGTACCATTTATAATTAATTTTTTGACATTTGTCGGATTGAGACAACGGGGGAACCGTGCGCAATAAAAACTGTTATTTTCGAACCCATGAAACTTTAAAATGATAAACAAATATCGAAAGCGAACTTGGGTCGGGATGATAAACAGCATGGACACTGTCTTTACATACATAGACATGATGCTGGAGGTGCAATTTACACAATAATATTGAACAATCAGTTGGGTACATTTAATTTTCTTGGAGAGCAAACATCTCTGGTAGNGGTGCAATTTACACAATAATATTGAACAATCAGTTGGGTACATTTAATTTTCTTGGAGAGCAAACATCTCTGGTAGAATGTTGCAAATTAAATTTACAAGGAATACAGGTACAGTATATGCAGAGCGAAGAGTTTAAGGTTCGTAATCACCCACAATATCAAAATATTTAATTTCCTGCTTGCTAAGATTTTTTTAAAAGTAAAATTTTAAAGAATGCAGCAATATAACTTTAGCTACACTTTCTGTGACGTATTCAGACATTAAATCCAAACTATCAAAATAAACATTTTCCATATACAACGCGTAACTAAAAATCACCGACAAACTCCGAGAGGTGATTCCTGCTGAAAATATAAGACTAGAAAGTATATAATTTTTTCCATAAATGATTATTAAGNCAAACTCCGAGAGGTGATTCCTGCTGAAAATATAAGACTAGAAAGTATATAATTTTTTCCATAAATGATTATTAAGAGATCTATGCGCTCCCAAACATAAAATTTTTATATTAATTATTTTTGTTACAAATATCAGGAATTACTTGCGATTAAGCAACAAATCGATTAATATTGTTTTGTAGAGCGGAGATATTACACCTGCAAAAAAGTCCTGGGTAATATCATCCCCCTTCATCAGAAAAATTTGGGTGCTGATTCGTAACAAAACACAGGGTGGCAACCCCCCTATTTTCCTGATGAAGGGGGATGGTATTGCAACCGCATTTTCGCAGGGGTAAGATATCCATTGCACTAAACACTATTCACCGATTTGTTGCTTCATCGCTAGTAGTTTCTGGTATTTGTAATGAGTCATTTTAAAAATTTGATTTTTAGAGATACATAGATCCCTTAATCACTTTAGGAGAAATCGTACATCAGTTTTCGTCTTACATTTTCGTCAGGAATCACCTCCCGGAGATTTCTGGTTACACGTTGTATAGTCTAATGTCAAGTTAAAATAGCAATACGTTCCTGCCTTGTAACAAATATAGGATTTTCACGGTAAAGTGAGCACTTTCAAAATCAACCTTTTGAAAAATATGACAGCCTTTTAACTGCATCCTATGCTACTGCATCCTATGCTACTGCATCCTATGCTACTGCATCCTATGGTACTGCATCCTATGGTACTGCATCCTATGGTACTGCATCCTATGCTACTGCATCCTATGCTACTGCATCCTATGCTACTGCATCCTATGGTACTGCATCCTATGGTACTGCATCCTATGGTACTGCATCCTATGCTACTGCATCCTATGCTACTGCATCCTATGCTACTGCATCCTATGGTACTGCATCCTATGGTACTGCATCCTATGGTACTGCATCCTATGCTACTGCATCCTATGCTACTGCATCCTATGGTACTGCATCCTATGGTACTGCATCCTATGGTACTGCATCCTATGCTACTGGCATACAGACTCCCAGTTAAGTTAGCAGCAAATTAAGAAAAATAGTTAATATTTTTTATGTCCTACCTGTTTTTTGTTAGCTTTATGCACATTATAATACGAATTGACACGTTAGTAACACATTTGGGTTCCCAACAATTTCACGTTTTCAGTTGACTGACACATGAGGTCATTGTAATGTAAATTTTATATAAGGTGGAAGGATACGTACTAGGAGAAAAACCAAGAAAAAAGGGCAATTCTAGATAATTGTTTTTATATGCTTACTAAATGAACCTTTCAAAAAATGTCACTGCTCCCACTTGCATATATTTTGATAGGCACACTGCCTGGCAAGCACCTGGTAATGGTTGGTAACGTCGGAGGGAAAGTAGTTCCATGATTTAACGTTGAATCAAAAGTTTTAGGTTAACGTTTGTGAATACTGAAATAGTTTCTTCTGCTTTCCATTATTTTAATGCACGCAAGTGCAAGAATGGGTACGGTGTTAACGGTTCTAATAATTTCACAGTTTCGCTCCACCGATGCATGAATAAAGTGATCAGACCCATAGATATGTTGGTTTTACGTATGGTGGACGCATAAGCAACTTACATACATGTAGATCTTAAGCAGGTCTTTCAAAAGTGCCCAGTTTACTGCGAATCGCTTTGCGAGAAGGTATTTAACCATAGTGACATGTTCCTTTTCAGCTGTTTAGACACCCTAAAATTTTTATGTGTTATCGCGGCGCAAGATAGTGTGAAAAATAGACGCACCGGTTGGGCAAAATAGCTCACGAAGTTAACAGTAACAGTTAAGGTNCGGCGCAAGATAGTGTGAAAAATAGACGCACCGGTTGGGCAAAATAGCTCACGAAGTTAACAGTAACAGTTAAGGTACCATTCACGGTTAATTCCAACTTTACCGAGGCCCTGCTGAAGTTACACTTTCCGGCTTATTCGTGCGCACTCGGTGTAATAATATCTCGCATAAAAAACTATTTCTTACCAGGCATTACCAACACACCTTTTTTTTCTTTCTGTTTATATCAACTATAAATTAAATGTTATAATTTATAGACAGAACATACCTAAAAGTTCAATTCAACCAAAATAAGGCCGATTTATTTTAACACAAGAACAAAACGCTCGCGATACATTGCGTATTAATGAAACAACCAAACAAGTCTTACATACAGTGATTTTTTGAAGGTTTGATTCTAAAAGTATGAAAAAACAGCAAATAGATTATATCTAGAATATCCTGTTTGTTTCCCCCCCACCCCTATTTTTCTTTGCTTCCGAAGACCCGTGTATTTAGATTTACGTATTTGTAGTTAGCGGATTTCCTTTCCCCTTAAGGGGGAGTCTCTAGTAGAAATGTTAAACTCCTCAAGGTCACATATGGCCACAAGGAAGCATTTCGACGGGTGCTCTCTGGGCTGCGACATGCATACTCGGGTAGCTGCATTTATCGCAAATTAGGTATGTAACAGAAGGATATTATTACACGCGATAGAAACCAATGGATTAAACTAGAGATGCCAACTTATACGTTTTTCATTTCTCTTACGCCAACTGTCTAAAAAGGTCTTAAATATTAAGGTTTTTTTTTAAAGAAATTTCATTATTTTTCTTTTTAAATATATTTAATAGGATAACAGTAAAGAGTGGTGTCTGTAGACAATTTTTTTTTTTATCTCTCCTGGAAAAAAAGTTTTATTTCCAGTTCATTTATTTGCTAAGATACGCGTATAGGCGCAACGCTGATTTTACATAATATGCATATTTTAGTAGGGAGTGCACTCAAGCAGGGCTTTCAGAAATGCTACATTAACCGCGAAAAAGTGTATATAGTCCATTCACGGTTACTTACAATTTTCTGCAATTCTGCAGTAGTTCAACTTCCAGAATATTCCTCATCCTCGAGCAAACAAAAGCTTAACAGATCCTGTAACACTACAGGGACAGCGCACCGCATTTTTGCCCACTCACTTTATAATATATTGCATGACTATTATTTCTCACGAGGTGTTACCAACACACTTATTTTCTCCCTAATATTAGCTATTTTAATCATATGTTAAATATTATAATTTATAGATAATATATAAGTAAAAGTTTAGTTTATCCCAAAATAAGGTACTTTACAACCCACGAGTATAAAACGCTTGTGATACACATGTTTAGGGAACAACCGAACAGGTTATACGTGGTGTTACTTTTTTTTAAAAGGTTTCGTAAAAAAAAAAGTNCTTAACAGATCCTGTAACACTACAGGGACAGCGCACCGCATTTTTGCCCACTCACTTTAATAATATATTGCATGTCCATTGTTTCTCACGAGGTATTACCAACACACTTATTTTCTCCCAGCCATGTTAATCATATAATATCTATAAATTATAATATTCAACATATAAGTAAAAGTTCAATTTATCCCAAAATAAGGTACTTTACAACCCACGAGTATAAAACGCTTGTGATACACATGCTTAGGAAACAACCAAACAGGTGTTATTTTTTTTTAAAAGGTTTCGTAAAAAAAAAAAGTGTGAAGAAGACGCGAGTGGATTGCATACCAATAAACACGTAGTAAAATTAAGTGGGGTATGTGAACTGCGTGCCAGGAAGTTGTCTTGAACCACGTGGCAGCTGTGGGATGCTGCGAGTGTGTGTGTGTGTTACTCACCGGCTATCAGAGGCGTACGTCTGACGGCGGTGGCGGCGTGCGAAGGCTCCAGATGGCCACCACTCTCCCCGCGGTCTTGGTCGTTCGTGCCCCTCCGCGCGCCAGGGGTGTACTGCCCGCACTGCAGCCACGCTGCTATAATAATCTATACGGCAGGCAGTGACGCCGGTGCACGCCGACCTCCGCGCGAGAAGCGCACAAGTCGCGCTGCCGTCGAGACGGTCGCGTGCTGCGCTAAATACCAGCTATACTCTGTTCGCGGTATCTTTTACACCGTTTGTATTAAACCTTCGAAAAACCACCCTCCATTATGACGTGTGTTTGTGTTGCTTCGTAAATATACCACGCATTACAAGTGTTCGTTTTATACTTCTGTTAACATAAAAGTATATTATGTTTAATTAAATTGAACTTTTATTTATACTCTATAAATTATTATAATTCATTTATAATTAAAATGAATGAAGAAAATATGTGTTATTAATGCCTAGTAAGTAATACTTCGTATACAAAACGTTATTTCACGGAATGCGGATGAATGCGGTGCGTTTTGTCCCGTTTGCGTNTGCGCTAAATACCAGCTATACTCTGTTCGCGGTATCTTTTACACCGTTTGTATTAAACCTTCGAAAAACCACCCTCCATTATGACGTGTGTTTGTGTTGCTTCGTAAATATACCACGCATTACAAGTGTTCGTTTTATACTGAAGAATGAATGAATGAATGAAGAAAATATGTGTTATTAATGCCTAGTAAGTAATACTTCGTATACAAAACGTTATTTCACGGAATGCNAATGAATGAAGAAAATATGTGTTATTAATGCCTAGTAAGTAATACTTCGTATACAAAACGTTATTTCACGGAATGCGGATGAATGCGGTGCGTTTTGTCCCGTTTGCGTATTTTTCCAGTCTTAGTTAAGTTATGTTTGCACGAGGTGGAGGGGTATCCTGGAAATAGAACTTAAGCAGGGGTTCAGAAATGTTGGAAGTTACCATGGGTGGACTATAGAGATGGGATGCTTTTAACTGTTGAGGACGTGCTTGTATTTATTGGCGCCGAGGACAAGGCCAGAGTTGTACCTATATCCTCCAACACAGCCACATCAGTTGTTGGGCTCTGTATTTCCACTTACCATCGTCCTTCTTGTCTCTGTCTGCACGGAAAACGACCCATGGTCTTCATTTGAGAAATATTAAAAATAACAGTTTAATTGTTACGATCTGAAATGTTGACCAGTTGTAATATTTTACGTAGATTCCTAAGTAGTCCAGCGAAACAGAAAAACCACAGAAGTGTTGGTTCTTTCTTAAAGAGCAAAGTAATTTCCATATCGTAGCCCCCACGTATACACGCGTATGCTCCTCAAATGGTTGAAATAAGTATTTTAGAAACCAACTTTTAATATATACGATTGCCCGTTAAATTGTATATATGCTACCGTACTCACTAGCATGCAGGCTCCCAGTTACATTTGAAGCGAATAAAATAAAATATTTCTACGTCGTGACGTAGGCATTGTGAGTGCTAGGTTTAAATATATAATATATTAAATTGATTTTTTTTNAAAATATTTCTACGTCGTGACGTAGGCATTGTGAGTGCTAGGTTTAAATATATAATATATTAAATTGATTTTTTTTTCTTTATACAAATCTTAGTACCAATTGGCATATTAGAATCACATTTAGGTTCGTATCAATTTCAAGTTTTCACTTGACTGGCAGACGATAAAGACATAAAGCCCATTAAAATGTAACTTTTTTTTATGGCGCTAGGATACAAAATCGAAGATCTTAAACAAGGCTTTTAAAATTGCCCAGTTATATTCTATTCGCGGGATCTTCACACTTTTTGAACCAAACATTTGAATAATTACCCCATTTATGACGTGTCTGGTTGCTTCCTTAATATGCCATGTATTACAATCTTTTTTTGTACTTGTGTTGACATTATTTATGGTAAAAGTAAACATTTATATTTTATTTATAAATTAAAATTTTTTAATTATATTTAATATGAACAAGAACAGTGAGAAAATAGGCGTGTTGGTAATTGTCTAATAAGAAATAGTTCTTATGCAAAATATTATTGCACCCAGTGCGCACGAATGCGGTGCGTTGTCCATTTGGTGTAATTTTTCATACTTGGTTAAACTTTGTTTACATGAGGCAGAGGGATATCTTGGAAGTAGAACTTTAGCATTATCATTGCCTCGGACACGATCTCTTTGTAGTTACCGACGTAATTATGTAGCTGACATACATGAAGCAAGCAGAAACTTAATGTAATATATTGTTTATATTAACTAAAATTTAAAAAAATCTTTAATAAGGCATTTAGACATGAAACTATTTTGAAAATATCGATTATAACTTTACTGGCGAGCATGTCGGTTTGCGTGTTCGTTAAAATATATGCAGTTAGGGGAAGAGGAAAGTTTTTTTTCAGAAGTGTCCAGTTAACCGTAAACTGTCTATAGAAAGATTTTTTTCTTCTACGAATGTCTCGAACACTGGATCACGAACTGCCAGCAGAACTGCCAAAACCACGCGATAAATCAGTGACGTGGAAGTTTGTGTAGTTACTTTTTTTTATAACAGGCTCACGCTATTACAAAAAATAGTACTTAGCTTTTTTTTAATGCATCATAGTTACGCTGCAAACTATTTCATTGGAATAGTAAAATCAAGACAACTGCGTATGTTGTTTTGTGTTGTGTCTCCGTCGTGTCAGGTTTCGAGCTAACGTTCTTGTCTTCGTCTCAATGTTTGTCTGTGTTGTCTTCGCTGGGTAGTCTAGGGTTTAGCTCTAGTATTGGTACGTTTTGTCTTTGTTGCTCGTCCGTCTGTCACTCTTGACTGACTACGTTAAAGAATNTTCGTCCGTCTGTCACTCTTGACTGACTACGTTAAAGAATTATTAATTTTGTATTTTAAACATTTGTTGAAAACTGTTACCCTTTGCCTTGTTCTCGTGTATGTTACTTAACGCTATTCTGTTTTTTTTCCTTTGCGACATAGTTCTGCAGTGACTTATGTCCTCAGAAATTTTTCCTGTAATCATTTATCCCCATANAAAAATCTTTAATAAGGCATTTAGACATGAAACTATTTTGAAAATATCGATTATAACTTTACTGGCGAGCATGTCAGTTTGCGTGTTCGTTAAAATATATGCAGTTAGGGGAAGAGGAAAGTTTTTTTCAGAAGTGTCCAGTTAACCGTAAACTGTCTATAGAAAGATTTTTTTCTTCTACGAATGTCTCGAACACTNTTTTTTTCAGAAGTGTCCAGTTAACCGTAAACTGTCTATAGAAAGATTTTTTTCTTCTACGAATGTCTCGAACACTGGATCACGAACTGCCAGCAGAACTGCCAAAACCACGCGATAAATCAGTGACGTGGAAGTTTGTGTAGTTACTTTTTTTTATAACAGGCTCACGCTATTACAAAAAATAGTACTTAGCTTTTTTTTAATGNGGAAGTTTGTGTAGTTACTTTTTTTTATAACAGGCTCACGCTATTACAAAAAATAGTACTTAGCTTTTTTTTAATGCATCATAGTTACGCTGCAAACTATTTCATTGGAATAGTAAAATCAAGAAAACTGCGTATGTTGTTTTGTGTTGTGTCTCCGTCGTGTCAGGTTTCGAGCTAACGTTCTTGTCTTCGTCTCAATGTTTGTCTGTGTTGTCTTCGCTGGGTAGTCTAGGGTTTAGCTCTAGTATTGGTACGTTTTGTCTTTGTTGCTCGTCCGTCTGTCACTCTTGACTGACTACGTTAAAGAATTATTAATTTTGTATTTTAAACATTTGTTGAAAACTGTTACCCTTTGCCTTGTTCTCGTGTATGTTACTTAACGCTATTCTGTTTTTTTTTCCTTTGCGACATAGTTCTGCAGTGACTTATGTCCTCAGAAATTTTTCCTGTAATCATTTATCCCCATANTTTTTTTTCCTTTGCGACATAGTTCTGCAGTGACTTATGTCCTCAGAAATTTTTCCTGTAATCATTTATCCCCATAGCAAGTATAAATCAAAGAACAAACCAGTTTGATTTGCTTCCTCTATATAAACAGTCTAGATAAGTTATTGGTACATGTATATGGTTCTGTAGTTCACGGATGGTTACTTTCAACTTTTCTGAATCCCTGCTAAAGATATACTTCAGAGTATATTCCTACGCCTCATGCAAACAAAGATTAACTAAGTTCAGAAAATTACACCAAAGGGACAACGCATTGCATTCGTCCGCACTGAGTGTAATACTATTTTGCATAAGAACTATTTATCACTAGGTATTACCAAGACACCTGATTTCTCCCCGTTTTTATTCAATTCGATCATAAATAAAATATTATAATTTATAGATAAATATATATGTAAAATCTCAATATAACAAAAAATAAGGCATTTTTATGTTGGCACAAGTGTAAAACGCTTGTGATGCAAGACATATTTAAGAAAAACCAAACACCTGATACATGGGGTGGTTTTTGAAAGGTTTGGTTCAAAAAGTGTGAAGAAACCACGAATAGACTATACAACCATATATATATATATATATATATATATATATATATATATATATAATCTCTATGTAAAATGTTACGTATTGAACTGTTCAGCTAATTCATATTTGAAAGGTGCTTAGGGGCGTAGCTCAATAATGAGTCATGATGAGGTAGAGCTCAGCTGTATAAGATGGATTTTATTAAACATAAGGATTATATAATAACTATTTACGTGACTATTTTTCGGGAGAGCTTTCATGGATACCAATATGCTATTTAATTATATTAAGTATTGTTACCTCACGCCGTTACTATCACAGTCTAATTGGAAAGTCCCCACCTTGTTCGCTGATGTTGCCGGATGCTAATTCTAGGAGGCGGTTAACGACGGCCGGACACACCCATCTTCCGTGGTCTTCTCTCTGGTCGGGTCGACGACAAAAGACGCCACTCCCGGTGTTACGCTAGCCTGTATCGGGAGCGTTGTTTAATATTTTTGGCCCCAGTTTACTGGTTGGTGGAGGGTGGGATTTCTGCAACTGTCTTTCGCAAGGTGTTGTTGCAATCACGCTCGTGCCCTGGTTTAATGTTTGGAGGTGTGATCAGGCAGGCCGTTCAACTAAGGCCTGATCACTTCATAACTAAAGGCACAGTAATAACGAGCCAAGCCATGCGATTTTTGACGGCTTAGGGGCAAACAAAAAAGAGTTAAGTGTTGGGACCGAGAAAAGGTTTGCATCTTAGATGAAATTGTCTGTTTATCCCGTATTTCCTTGTGAAAGCGGCCGGAAACTTTTGTGAATTCGTACCGGGTGCCCGGAAAGTCGACGTCCTGTGTTTGGATGTCACGTGGTACGGTTGCTCTCACAGATAAAAAAAAACGACTGAAGTTTCACCTTATAGTGATCTCCGAACCACTTGACCTAACTACTTGGAGCTAAATAATTTTGAGTNGGCAGGAGGGGGCCCGAGCTAGAACACTCGCCAGTTCGGCGTCCTTGCTACGCGAGCTTGATGCCTTACCGAGCTCTGACGACAGAGGCAGGGAGTTGCGGCTTGACGTCACTGCTACAGCGAGGTCATGAGAGACTGAGCAAGTTGATCAGAGATCGAGGAGCGGGGAAGGAGTCGGCCATGGTCTGTGGTCACTCGCTTGGAGTGATTCCGGGAAAACCATGGTTAAGGTTTATTCTACTCTGGTTGAAAACATAACTTTATTCCTTGTGGGAGAGTTTGGCACAGAGAAAATTTCCACCTCTAGGTACGCACCGTTACAAAAGGTAACCTTTAATTAAAATTTCAATCTACGTGAATAATAAAAAAAAAAGGTTTTACTTAGGTACGAAGATTTTTTGTACTTTATTTATGATTATTGCAAATATCTGTTCTTTGACGTATAAAATAGAGACAATCTGATGCATCGCTGATATTAGCGCTTACCTAGTGGCGATAGTTTTCCCTTTGTCGAACTTTTAACGTTGATATTCCCAACCTGCAGTAGGAGTAACCTTAACCGCGGGGAATCGGAATGTCCGGACCGAGATTCAAACCCAGGTCCTCCCGAAGGTGAGTCCAAGCATCACCCCCAGCGCCACCTCGCCCGGTATTAACACGGGTTATCAGAAAAAGCAAGTGACGTCAGTTGGTTCACGGTCCTTCCGAGAGATCTGCTTACCGTAACTGCACGCGATTAAGGCGCCTACCTAGTTGCCGTATGGGCCTCGGTGTAAACAATTGTGTTTACCCCAAATCTAAAAAAAAAAAAAAAAACTAAGGACATTTTGAATGTAAATATTTTTTTCAGGACCGAAATGAAAGTCGATATTTTGTTGGCCCGTTCGTAAGTTTGATTATTGAAACATTAATGTGGTCGTCGAAAACTGTGTCAGCAAAAATAGCCCTCTGTTTATATCATCTGAAAAACAGTACATTTTTTAACTATAGTGACAATGTTACATATTTTTTGAACAGATTGCTGTAATAAAACCAATATAGTCACCGTTAAAAATTCTGGTGAAACAGAACTCACGCAAAGCTTGTATACGCCGTTTCCCCATCTCCGTTGCAATGCTTCCTTATGACCGGATGTAACCTTGAGACGTTTAATATTGTTTACTAGGAATTCCTCTCAAACGTAACAAACCCGGACTTCAGTGGAGACGCTATAACGCCCGTTCTACAATGCGCGGGTGCGTAAGGAAATAAACGCTCGAGATGAATTTGTCAAAACACGGAAACCTATGAAATAAAATTTAAAAAAACATTAATTTCGCGAATTAATTACGTAAGCTGTACAAAACTCTCCTAATTTTTATGTATTAAATAATGTTTTATATTCTATAAATAACACTGTTACATGTTAAAACAAAATGTTTCACATCGAATACACGGCCGCGTTTTCTTGTAAACCACAATATTCACGAAAAAAACTAAGATTATCAAACAGGATTTATCGATTCCTTTTGGCTACAGGAGATATCCCCCCCCCCACCGAAATGAAAATAAAATATTCAAAAATAATATTTGAATACAAAATTATAACTTTTATTTTATGTTAATATAGGAAATGTGTGATCCCCCTTAAACATTAAGAATGTTTATAGCATTTTTTGATTCCATATTTGTAAACAATTAATTTGTGATATTACAGCTTTCGAATTTTGTTCAAAAACAGAAATATGAAATCACCCCCCCTCCCCAACTAGTAAATTCCTAGCTACACCGCTGTTTAAATAATTTGCTAATGTTTTAATGAGTGGCGTAATTATCCGTCGTACATACACTGAAGAGCCAAAAAAAAACTGGTATAGGTGTGCGTATGCAAATAACAGAGGTATGGAACCAATCAGAGTACCGCGATGCGGTCGGCAGCTAGATGGGTTACTGCTGCTACAATGGCAGGTTATCAAGATTTAAGTGAGTTTGAACGTGGTGTTATAGTCGGCGCACGAGAGACGGGACACAGCATCTCCGAGGTAGCGATAACATTTGGATGTTCGCGTACGACCATTTCACGAGTGTACCGTGAATATCACATCTTCGACATCGCTGCGGCCGAAAAAAGATCGTGAAAGAACGAGACAAACGACGACTGACGAGAATCATTAAACGTGACAGACCTGCAACCCTTTCTCAAATTGGCGGAGATTGGATTTGTGGACTGCCCTGCTGGATTCCTGCATACCTTCAGAGACATTAGTCGAGTCCATGCCACGTCGTCTTGCGGCACTTCTGCGTGCTCGGGGGGGGCNGTGAATTGCATCCTGCATCCCTTCAGACATTAGTCGAGTCCATGCCACGTCGTCTTGCGGCACTTCTGCGTGTTCGGGGGACCCTGCATTATATTAGACAGGTGTACCAGTTTATTTGGCTCTTCAGTGTACATGTGAATACAGTACCTTGTTTTTCGTACATACGCAGTGCCGTTACCCATATCATATTCCGTACATTAATAGTACTCTTACTTAGAAACCTAAATAAACGCAGTCTTCAGGGGAAAGAAACAATCTCCGTACTTCTGGATGCACCACAAAACTCCTAAATATAACATTTGGTTGAAATTGTACCCCTACCCCTCTGTGAGTGGTTTTGCCTGCCATTTACAATTTTCTGTTAGCACTTAAGTTAACATTTTTTTATGAACTGATGCGTTCTTTCTTCTTTTCTGCGATAGAAACTTGTTTGCCTCCTGTTGTGCCCATGAGTATAACAGAAGCTAGCAGGAATTGCGTATCGTGTAGTGCCGGCTTAAACGACTCACGCCTATCGTAGAATTTAGGCACCGGAAACTTCATAAAACCCTTTTTAAATATCGAAAGACATACTGTTTTGAAAATATGATACACTACAAACTGCTAGTATCTTANTTCATAAAACCCTTTTTAAATATCGAAAGACATACTGTTTTGAAAATATGATACACTACAAACTGCTAGTATCTTTCTAACATATTAAAATTAACACTGTTAGGTGGTTCCCCTTACGATCATTTCTCCTCTTTTATGGGTGCTACTTGCTATCGAAACTAAATTTGCTGTATGAATTAACACCCTTCGTTATGAAAATGAACTTACTTGTTATAAAATACATTTCTTTCGTATAGTATAATCGTGCAAACAAATGAATGGCAGTTAGCGAAAAAAATATTTATTCATTCAACAAAACATGGGGCACAGAGAATATAACTACTTTTAGGAAAAGAAAATTATAATTTTGTAAATATGCCACAAAGTTAACACACAAGGATGCCTTACTGTCACAAATAATTCAAATTGTTACATATTGTTCGTAAATTATCATTATCCATGTGTAGGCTAGGAGACGACAAACATTCCAGAATACATTAAATAATTTTGACAAAGTGAAGATATTTAAAAATAATTTCTGTTCTCCTTGGTATGAACTGTACACTATGAACAGATAAATTATTTGATTTGACTGCATTTAATCACACTTGCGCATTTTAATTTAGCGTAAGTTGCGAAGTCTGAAGTAAAGATCGGTTTACAAGAAAATTTTAGCGTGAAATTAGGAGTTAAGACGTGTGCAGAAGAAACGAAAGTGTGTTAACCTCGTATATTGGTTTCAAATGGAACTTAGCAGGTCGTGTGTGGTGTTGAGATTTCCTTAAGCATTAAAATAAATAGTTATCTTAAGTGGAACATGTGAGGCGACGACCACTCAGAACACAGCAGACGTTGCTGTTGGCGGGAAACGGTTATTTACAGTTATATAAGTATTAACAATTAAAACTTCGTGTGTATGCACACGTTGAGGATTATATGTTAACAAAAATAAGCTTCTCTGATAAAAAAATGTCGGCTTTTAAGCATGATCTGCTTAAATATGTTTGTGGTATACAAAGTTAAGGTTAAGAACAAAGATAAACTCAACATGCTTGCCGTCTGTTCCCATTGGCTATAATTAAGGAATTAAAACAATATTGGAAACTGCAAATACAGAAGACATGTTTCCGTATGACAGGTAAGCACCTACTGCATAATTATAAATGCATCATTTTTTTTTAAATTTAACTTCGCTTAACTATTTANGTATGACAGGTAAGCACCTACTGCATAATTATAAATGCATCATTTTTTTTTAAATTTAACTTCGCTTAACTATTTGCGATTGGCACAGTCTCATTGCATTCAACCGATGTTTATTGTATAGATAGTTGTATTTTGTAATGTAGTCTGAAGTAGAATATTGAGACTCTTTGTTATGTCTAGTTTTCATGAGTTCGTTAGTGTTAAGATTACTGATAATAACTTCAGTGTCAACTTTTTTTCGCACTGTTATGAGTTCGAGGTTTCAATGTAGAATATAAATGGTGCGCTGTGTTACACTAGTATAACTCTAAACACACATAGCTGGCAGCTTTTCAGACATTAACCACGAATGNAAATGGTGCGCTGTGTTACACTAGTATAACTCTAAACACACATAGCTGGCAGCTTTTCAGACATTAACCACGAATGCACACCATTATTGTAAACATGGATCTTACAGACACGACAATTGTATTGTGGCTTAAAAAAAACCACCTGTTAAGAGCTGAGCCTTAGACGAGATCATCATTGTTCTTTTCCCGCAGTATGCATAAGGTTTTCTACTTAATGAGATGCACGCTCATAACAGCGTTCGCATTCGTCAAAGTACGTAAATGTTTTACATGTCTCTGGAATGTAAATCACATTGTAGACTGTCGTGCGTCGAACATAATTTCTCCACTAGTGAAGAAACATTTCCTGTCAAATTCCTTTCATATAAGAACGGAATGGAAAAATACTATCACGTATGACATCATTCATGATTAATATAAAATCTGTAATTGTAAGTGCTAACAATACCTACTCGTATTTTATCATGAACACCTAAATTATAGTAAAATAATAAATTAGAATTTAAAAACAATGACCGTTATATATTTATGATAATTCATTTTTGCAGAGGTAAATAAAACCAAATAGTAGTTGATATCGTTGCAAATTTGAGAAAATACAGAATTCTACTACAAAAAATGACACATGCCATGGTCGCCACTAGTAAATCGTGAATTGGGTATTCACAGATGCAACCAAAGCTGGCAACTCGCGCGGGACAGGCTCGTGATTAGCAGACCTTGAACGAACACGCGGACGAACCGAGGCCAGGACCTACTTTTGCCGGCTGCGGAACTGGCATCACCGCACGGGTGGCGAGGTATTTCGACTGCTGCGTCGTCTGTTAACTCCCAGTCGAGAACACTAGCGCTACTCTGAATCATCCCAAGAACTATCGTAAAACACTCGTCAGACTTTTCCCTGTCCCATGGCCGCTCTAGTGTATGTTTTTACTCAATGGTAATTCCTAGTAAGGAAATAGTTCTCGTGCAAACTATTGTTAAAATGAATGCGCACAAACGCAGCGCGTTGTCCTTTGGTGTAAATTTCTGGACTAGGTTAACAGAGCGAAGTGGAGGAATATCCTGAAATTAGGACTTCAACAGGGGCTTCAGATCAGTTGGAAGTAACCGTGAATGGACTATAGCAAAAAGAAGATTCCTATCGGTTCATTTACACGATAAAGAGAAGTGTTCAACTAGAGTGCAGCTACTGTGTGCCATCGTGGAACGGGCCCAGCGCAGGCAACCAGTTACCACTGCTCGGCGCAGCACTGGGGCACGGAGCGGCTACCGGCTCTGACGACACGCACAGTGGTCAAGGTCGCGCGGACGTCCCGGCACGCGACACCATAGCCGGCGCACGCACAGTGTCAAACGGAACGATAGCATCGACCTTAGCAACGTGTTGCCACAGGTGCTCTCCACTGCGCACATTGTAAATATACTTCGTACATTTTACTGATACATTCTTTGTACGTTTACAAAACCTTTGTAAAAATTACAGTAATTTACTTTGCAAACTATCTTATCTGTAACGTCACAAAAGCCGTTTTTGTAATACATAAATTTTTTTTTGTAGTGACTAGTAATCAGTAGCGAATTCAACAATATAAACTTATATTCTGTGATAATTATTTCACATTAAACAGGTGAATGTGCTTACGAATGACGCGCTATTAAACAGTATTATTTTATTTTATTATTGGGGGAGGGAATAGTTTTCTATTCATGTTCTTCACATTTTATAAACAATTAAATTGCCCTTTACTTTAGTTTCCCAGGAAAGTTTAGCTCATGCGATCACACTGCTTTGTGTATTTCATCTACCCAGTTATTTTTGTGACCAACTGAACATACACTCTAATGTTATCTGTTGGTTTACAATGCGAGCAACTGTTATTCCGGCGCAAATATCATAAAAAATGTATTCTATTATAAAACTTGAACTGTGCAGCTGTTCAATCCATCTGCAGATATAACGTCCTCCTGAAGTGCAGCAATGGCCTAAATCGCTAACCTCAGTTGTCGAGAGATTTGAGCGGCTCTTAACGACGAGGCATTCAGAGCCGATGAGAGTGGAATGAGGTGAGAATGGAGCCACACCGGAATGCAAAGGCGGGGGAAAACGGGAGTACCCCGAGGAAACCCGCAGACCAGCGGCATCGTCCGGCACGATTCCTACTTGTGAAAATCCGGGAGTGGCCTGGTCTGGGATTGAACCCGGTTTTGCCTTGGTTGGAGGCGAGCAGTCTAACCGCTCAGCCACAGCGGCCCCGTTGTGATTATGTTCCTGCCCTGTAATGTGGTAAAGAGCTCGCATTTCAGCGCAAAGGATGAGAGTTCAAGTTTGAGTGCCACCAAATTTTTATTTATTTTGTAAGAGAACAGTTGAAAAGATTTTCCCATTATTTTATTGAAGTGGTTTTCGGGAGCAATATAAAAATATTTTTCTTTTAATTTCTCGATAATCTGAGTTTAAAAATGTCATATTTTGTAATATTACAAATATATGTATTGCAATTTTCAAGAGACTGGTTTCCATAAACCAATTTTTGTGAATGTAGAAAAAACAAAAGAGAGTTTAGCAGTGGTATTTTTATGCGGCGGCATCCACACGTAACGTNAATTTTTGTGAATGTAGAAAAAACAAAAGAGAGTTTAGCAGTGGTATTTTTATGCGGCGGCATCCACACGTAACGTAAAGGAAAAGTTCTTACGCGGCCGTCATTGTAAAAAAATAACCGTGGTAAATCATTCTCAGCTGTGTTCTATACTCTATTACCTGTTCTGTAGCTGTGTACAAGCGTATTATCGATTACGAAAACATTTTCTGGTGAAACATAAAATCCATGGACACAACGTAGAGCGCGCTGACGAGAAAAACTTACACCCATTCCTTACCCGGGACCCGAACCCGGGACCTGTAGCGCGGCAAGCTGACAAACGACCAAATGCACAACGCAGGTAGTAAACTCGCTCACTCAGTTTTCATNAGCGCGGCAAGCTGACAAACGACCAAATGCACAACGCAGGTAGTATACTCGCTCACTCAGTTTTCATTAGCATGGCGTCAGCAATTCCGAAACGGAAAACGGTACACACGACGAGTTCTATTCATCAAAATCACAAGCGCCACCGCGTCAATATTTCACGATTATTTACACGTGTTTGCTATTGGAAACAGAACTGGCTTTTAAAAAAAAAGTAAGTTTAACCGTATTACGCGATGTTGTGAATGTATTTAAATGATGGATGGTCATTTGCACTTTGCTGCGAGTGTTATATGCTGTTCGTAGATAATTGAACAGTGTTAAACTCAACCTTTGAAAAATGACACCGGCCATACCTGCATGTATTTTAACTAACACCCGTANTAATTGAACAGTGTTAAACTCAACCTTTGAAAAATGACACCGGCCATACCTGCATGTATTTTAACTAACACCCGTACTGATATTCGCTCAGTAAAGGTGGCAATGGCATAGGGGAAGTAGTTCCAGGTCTTAACTTTGAATTAGGGAAATATTTGTGAATACTAAAAATAATTTCTTTTTCTTTCCGTTTTCTAATACATATGTGTACGAATTAACAAACTAGTAAAGGATTTACTTTTTAAAACAAAGTGACCAGACTTATGACAATGAAAATTTTACATACGGTTGGAGAATACACAGTGTGCACAAAAGTACATCTGAAGCAGGCATTTGAAAAGTGCTCAGTTTACCGTGGACAGCCCATGAAAGTTAAACGAGAATGAAGGTCGAGCAAATAAAACGAGTCCGTAAGAACAAGAACCCCCCCCCCCTTCAAGGCTTTCTGTACGTTACGAGACTTAAATCCCAAAGTTTAAATTTTGTAGTTACATTGCAGAAATACGNCCCCTTCAAGGCTTTCTGTACGTTACGAGACTTAAATCCCAAAGTTTAAATTTTGTAGTTACATTGCAGAAATACGACCTTCTTTAAGGTAATTTGCGAATCAACAACGAACAAAGAGTTGGGACAGCAAATATTTAAGGTGAACTTTAAATAAGTTAAACAATACTCGGGTCCATGTTTGAGGAAGGAACTTCTGGAGTTTGACAAACGGAGGTTGTAATTGGTCCAGGAAGATTAAACAGATTTGTCTGGAACGTAAAATTAAAAACGTCCCAGGGAAATTTTTCCGACTCAGTTTTATTCAGACATTTTAAACGAACTGATAGTCTCTAACGTGCTAATAGTTCATTTGAAAAACCTTGGTAATTTTTTTATTATTCCGACAGAAGGGTAGTTAATCCTGATGTATTATTTAGCTAACTGTAATCAAAACTTCAAAACTGGCTGGCGGCTAATTATTTAAATGCTGAAAGTAATTTTCCAGGCAGCATTTGATTTATACTAATTGGTGATCATTAACTCGCATTTATACGCCTTTTCCTCTCTCGTTAATTTAAAACTAAATAAAACTAACTTATTCTAAAACGAGCCACACAAACCACTGCTATGAATCAAATACCCGATACATTTGGCGTGCCATTTATGTTATCGTCCCACTAAGAACATAAAGGCCTACTGCAGTGTGTTACGAATTACGTACTTTGTGTCAGGCAGGTAAATAAGTAATCCGAGCGATAATAATGTTAAAAGTACTATCTTCATTTTGTATTTTTTTTATAGCTATCAGAGTACGTGATATTTTAGGTAAAGTATTTTCTGACACTTAAAATTAATACAATGTACAAATATCAAATATAAAATTTTCACGGTTGGATGAAATTCTGACATATTTACAAATAAATGCAAGAGGCTCTTTTATATACTTACGTATAAATTGGTACTCGCAGTTTGTTTTAAAAACAAATTACTAATATAACTAATTAGCCTACTCTCCTCTACATCGGTGCAAAGTTTAATGAAGTTCCTAAAAGCTTAGATGGTAAGTAGGGCTTAACGTCTCATGGACAGTAATGTCAATAGAGATCGAACCAGAAACATACGAAACAGAAGTGAGACGATGCAACTACGCACGTGCCTTACCCGGAACTCGAACCCAGAAAACCTCTTACCATAAGCTGGCGTTTAATCAAATGCATTACGGAGGTAGGATTCAGAGCATGAACTTCGGAGGTAATCTGTATAATGTTTTGAAGGGTAGGGTTTACTAAACTGAATTATTTACAAGGTCGTCGTTTTGAAAATAAGTGCCTGAGTCTCTTAAAAGACGTAAGTTTACATGGCCTACCATAGCGATACTTATGTGAAGAATTTAGTGGATATTGGCTAATTGGTTCCTGAGATATGGCATAAAAATCTTATTTTATTATTTAGTGCTATCGTACAAAAAAAAAGTTCTGTATACGATGTTTCTAATAGATACTGTTAGCACAAAAAGTTAGGTTGAATCTGGATAAATTTTGTAGATACGAGGAGAAAATTATCAATTATTTATATAGTCACCATTTAGAAAATTACTGTCTGGTCCCATCTAAAGCATGTAAGTTTGAATGGACTTCTGTAGAACTAATGGTGTGTGAAATTTGGTGAAAATTAGTTTAATTGTTCCGGTAATATGGAAAAATGTTTAATTTTCTCACTTCACTATTATGCAAAAATGCTTCAAAAAGAGGATCTGTGTACGCATAATTGATTATAATTAAAACTGTTAGCGTACAAAGTTCTTTTGATTTTTTTTGAATGGTTTATTAGATATAACATACTAATCTAAATTATATTAAACATTAAATAAGCCTGCCCCATTTTTAACATGAAAGTTTATATGCCATAATTACGTGCAGAAATTGGTTTAAATCAGTTGATTGGCCCCCCTAGAAATGTCTTAAAATAGCAATTTTTTCATGTGAAGATACTGGTAAATGGAGGGCAAAACGTTTACATATTAGCAAATTTAATGATTAGCATATACACTGCAAGCATATTAAGTTCCGTTGCGTTGTTTAACACAAGTTGCATACTAAGCAAACATATTTACATGGCTGTTACTTTGAAAATATATGACCAACTTCTTAAATCATATAAATTTTGATGGACTTTGAAAGTATAAACCTTGTCTCATGAATTTGGCGGGAATGATATAATTTGTTCCCGAGATAGGACATAAACACTCAATTTTCCACGTGGTGCTATCTTCTAAAATTGCAAAGAAAAGAGTTTACATATTAGCTCATTTCATTCTTTTATAGATACGACCAATATACAAAGTTAGTTTATAATTGGTTACGCAGCTCCGTACAGTTATCACACTTAGCTAAAATGTTTATATTGCTGCCATTCTGAAAATAAGTGTCTGGCCACTTAAAACATATCAATTAATATGGCCTACCATGGTACAACCTCTTCGTCAAATTTTGTAGGAATCTGTTTATGTTTTCCAAGATATGAACTTATAAAATTTATTGTTTTTCATGTTGGGCTATCCTATGAAACAATGGATAAATGGAGCTATGTAAATATATAGTTAATGGCTTTAATAGATACTGCTAGCATACGAAGTTAAGTTGAAATTTGTTTAGTAGTTTCGTAAATATAACATACCGAGGGGAAATGTTTATAGAGCCGCATTTTTGAAAATGTCTGACCCACGCAAAACATCAATTTACATAGCCTGTCGTAGTGCTACTTGTTTGCCAAATTTTGTGGGAATCTGTTGGTTATATTCCCGGAGATATGAAATAAAAAATTAATTTTTTCATGTAATCTTATTTTACAAAATGACTGACTAAAGTTCATATTGGTGGCATTTAGGATTCTAAAGCAAACAAAAATTTAGTGCAAATTGGCCAAACGGTATGGTAAATATATCACACAAACCAATAATATGTGTATGGACGTCATTTTAAAAATAAGTGCAGTATCAATGTAAATTGCATATGTTTACATCACTTACCATAGTATTATTAACGTGCCAAATTTGACGAGAATAGGTCAATTGGTTTTAGATATATAACGAATAGTTTCATTTTTTCACGTTAATATCTTCCAAAATGGCGAACTAACAGTATTATCAATAATTAAATTTAATGCCTCCACGATGCACTGTCAACCTAACAAAATTTGGTATGAATCGGTTGAGTGGTTCCCGAGATATGACATAACACTCTAATTTTTAAAATGGCCTCAATTTTGAAATTTTGAAAGTAAGCGCCCGGCGTAGTCTAAAACTATAAAAGTCGGATGTCCGTACTAAGTACTATGTGTGTGTGTGTAGAGCTTGGTGAAATTTGGTTCACGCGTTCAAAAGTTTTTAGTGGAGTGAGGGACACACATACACGCACAGGAAAGTGTTCTCATAAGCCTTTATTTCCTTCTAAAATAAAATACACCTAACATAGCTCACTCTTAAAAATTGTTTATTTCAATTCTTAATGTTTATTAAAATAACCTCCAATGGCATATTTTACAGGCAACATCTGTAAGCGTTTACCTGTGAAATTAATAATTCCGTTGAT
>NQII01006179.1:108302-120464 GCA_002778355.1 Clitarchus hookeri
TGTGTGTGTGTGTTTTTGTGTGTGTGTGTGTGTTTGTGTGTGTGTGTTTTTGTGTGTGTGTGTGTTTTTGTGGGTGTGTGTGTGTGTTTTTGTGTGGGTGTGTGGTTTTGTAGGTGTGTGTTTGTGTTTTTGTGTGTGTGTGTGTTTTTGTGTTTGTGTTTTTGTGTGTGTGTGTTTGTGTTTTTGTGTGTGTGTGTTTTTGTGTGTGTGTGTGTGTTTTTGTGTGTGTGTGTGTTTTTGTGTGTGTGTGTTTTTGTGTGTGTGTTTTTGTGTGTGTGTGTTTTTGTGTGTGTGTGTGTGTTTTTGTGGGTGTGTGTGTTTTTGTGTGGGTGTGTGGTTTTGTGGGTGTGTGTTTNTGTGTTTTTGTGGGTGTGTGTGTTTTTGTGTGGGTGTGTGGTTTTGTGGGTGTGTGTTTGTGTTTTTGTGTGTGTGTTTTTGTGTGTGTTTTTTGAAGGAAGTATCCTCCCAGTGTGAACGTGGTACGAAATGACCATAGTCTAGTCGCGGTTTCTTCACACTTTTTGAATCGAACCTTAGAAAAATCACCGCATGCTCGGCATGTTTCGTTGTTTCGTAAATCATTCACGTATCACAACCGTTCTATACTTCTGTTAGCATAAAAGTATCTCATTTTTTTATTAAATTGAACTTTTAGATATATTTCGTCCATAAATTGTAATATGTTATTTAGAATTGATGTTAATAAAAACGTTGAAAGTATGTGCGTTGGTAATGCCTGGTAAAAATAGTTAAATGCAAAATAATATTAAACTTAGTGCGCACGAGTGCGGTGCGTTGTCCCTTTGGTGTAGATTTATCTCTTTGTTTGCATGAGGCGGAGGAATATCTTGGATATAGAACTTAAGCAGGGCTTGAGAAAAGTTGGAAGTAACCGCGAATGGACTATATATATTATTTTGTGAGCGTAAGGCTTCCAAGCCAATAAGATTCTGATTCGAATTTAGAGTGCAGGACTGAATCATAGACTAACGATGAGGTAGAACCATGTAGTTAAGTAGGGGAGGAGTTGGCATAACGTCACAACCTTGAAGCTTTGGTCGTCTGCTAGTAGCCATATTGGGGTTGGCAAGAAATACGTGGTGGAGAATTGTTGCCGGTGGCAAAGTTGAGGTAATTACGCGATTAGAGTGATTTCAGAAAAAATTTGAAGTGGTATGTAAAATTTCAGTGTTTGATACTGCCTGTCAATCGCAATCTGTTGTTCTACCTGTGGTTGTACAAATAAGTTTGAAAACTGAAGTACAAATACGCAAGTACATAAATAAAATAAACAAATGATAATTACTTCGCGCCAATGCAACAACTGCTTAACATTGTCGACATGCGTGCCATTTCTGTCGCAAGGTGAGCAATTCAGCAATTCTCTTACAGATGTTGGTTGTGGTTAGATACTAGGTTTTTTATTTTATTTGAGATTTGCAACTGTTGGGATTTTGTACTGAAAATCAATTAACCACAGGAAACTTAATTTGCGCAAATCTTTGCCACCCTGCTTCATGGATCGCAAGTGATATCGAGTGTGGAGGGAATACTGATTTCACCTGCTTCACAACTCTTTTCACCTCCTTTGTATGCAACTGGTAAACCTGTATGACGCAGGTAAATTGTTGTGCCCTCTGTGCCAACTTATCGCTTGTGCTTGGGGAATTACAGTGGTGCAGATTTTGCGCGAATTTACAATTCTTGAGGCATTTGTGGAGGTATTTGACATTCTTTGTACCTTTCTGCATCTCTTGTCGCGGAAGTCTTTTCATATCTTACAACTTTTACCTCACAATTTCTTCTGATCTTCACAGCCATTCCAATGATCACAATGTTAAGTATGTACTGTAAATATTACAATGTGTATATGCAGTTATGATACACCACGATTAGTGCTAGCGATACATAGTGATGCGTGTTTGTGTATATGTGTGTGTATATATATATATATATATATTTTTTTTTTTTAAGCATCTAGCAATTCTTGGTGGATACCAGAAAATCATTAATTTTTGGTACATTCTCAATTAATTTGATAATTGGGAAATTCAGCTGGCTTTCTGAGAAAACAAATGACATTTGTGTTTGGGTGTACATATGTAAATCTATGCTGCTACATATTTTTAATATGAAGAATTCTTGACAAACAAGGATACGTGTCTAGCAAATATATTAATTTCAGTTTATATCTGGTCTGTCTTAATTTAATTTTCTTCCCCATTACGGAGTTTATTAGGATTTGATTGACCTGTAAATACGCGGAGATGTCTCACGCATTATTGCAACACCTTCAATCATTAGTAGACTGAATGAACGGAGATATATCGCATAATGTGATTAAATGCTATATTCTGAAATTGTATTTACAAAATAAAAATAAATTATTATAAAATAATTGTTTTTTCTTTATTTTTGTGTCGTCTCCTTTCATACATCACAACTTTAAAGTGGTGCTATGAGCACTCGACTATTATCATTCTATATGCAGATATTTCTATTAATAAAGACTTTACGTACCAAAAATGCATGCATGAGTAGTTGACTTCATATCAAACATTAATTCTGCTGACATGTACACATTTTGGAGACAGTTTATGAAAGTTTTTTTTTAATGTGTATGGATAGACAGACGACAACCCCATGGATTGAAGATTTATGGAAATATTGATGGAAAGATTGCGAAAGATTGATGGAAATATTGACGGAAAGATTGATGGAAAGATTGCGAAAGATGGTTGGAAAGATTGCGAAAGATTGATCCAAATATCGATGGAATGATCGAACTATTGACGGATTGATCAAGAAGAGCACGAAAGTTAACTATTCATCACTCTCCTACATCTCAAGTCTCCAGGGTCTGGCAGTATTGGCATTTAAATTAACACCAATTAATACTATAAAAGTGTCTGTAGATGGCTATCCATATCATTATTACAACATACTCGTGAACGTGGTCGCTATTAGTATGATGGCTTGGTTTATTCATATATACGTACATTAAAACAAATCTGAGTAGCATAATTCTACCTACAAAACAGTCGAGGTTGTGAATAATTTTCAGATTGTTGCATCGTGTATTAATCAGTCTTCAAGAGAGGGGACTGGAAATGTAGTGATTGAGCGAGAGACTTTCGCATGTTTCCGCAATATCCTATATATACTTTCGGGACAGTATAAAAAAAATAGTTTATAATTTAAAATAAAATATACACAAAGAATGTGCTCTGTGATACATATATCGTTATTCATCACCGAAATCGTGACGCAGATAACGGCATGATTATAGAATTTGAACTTTTACAGGAATATGCTATGATGGTTTGCAGTTGTCCTTCGTAATAAAAACAACCAGTTCTCAAACCGTAAGTTAACCCGCATTCCCACAACTTAAAAACACACGACCTTCGACCTAGCTGTAATCAAATTCCTAATTTTTCTTATTGTAGTGTAGTGAGACGTAATGATTATTTAATATTTGCTGGTCTAAATCTCTACGAAAACAGCATTACCATATTTTATCCTTTTTTTTAAATCCCTTAAACATAACATGTTTCTTTGACAAAATACAGTTGAACGGCTAGAAAACAGTTTATATATCAATGTCGATCAAGGATATCACGTAAGCGTTTTCATATTAACAGAAAAAAACCGCATTTCTTCGCCAGAATATTTTCAAAACGTTAAAGATTTTTTTTCTTCAAATATTGTAGTTTCATGCAAAGGAATTACTTAACGTTGTGCATATTCTTTATCAAAGGTGACAAGTGGCAAGTAATGTAGTCCATAAAATTTAAAGCTGGGGTAAAATAGAAGAAAGAAATTTCCGGTTGATGACATGCATATGCGGCTGATTACGTGGCGGAAGTTTCAAGGCAAAATTAGCGGGCGTATGTGTGTGTAAATATTTTTTTACGTGGAATATAAAAACGTAATGAATATGCATGGGGAGCATGGGCAGGAACGGCTAAGTGTCGTTTACGACACGAGAAACTGTTAAGGGGTTGTCACGGCAGATCGCATGCTAGGCGAACACTAGTCCCACCGTGCAACACTATAGCACCGCTACCGCGCCAGCCTTCAGGCGCCCGTATACCTGGTGCTTGAACTGCGTTACAGAGTGTCCGAAATACACGTTTATCAACGAAACTATTAAGCGTGCGTCCAACGTGCTGATCTACGAAAAGAACACACACTTCAGACGAGAGCTGTTAAGTACTTTCAAAATATCACGTACGTTAGAAACATCAATTCAGAGTACTCCAAAACCGCTAAAAACGGCCTTTCCAAGGCGCTGTAGCTCAAAATGCACTCATCAGATGCATACAAAACAACTATAGGGGCCTGCACTGAACATTCCTAAAGACTTCCCACTAATAAAACAATATGGTCACCGCTGAAAGTCCCATAGGTACACGCAGCACGACGAGAACACTGCACGCCAGTTCAGAGCCTCGCGCTTAGCGGCGATGGCGTACTTGATGCGCGTGGCAGTGTCGCCCTTATCGCTCCCACGCTTCTCGGCCTAAACGTGGGAAAAAGTTCCAGGTAGACGGGCGCCTTAAGGTGGCCGCCTGGTTGGGCCGCCGAACGGTGTGCAGAGCTCCAGCAGAAAAAGTTTTATTCAAAAACCGTACAACGTGTCTGAGCAAGGTCTGCTTACGAATAGCATTTAAGAAACACCACGCGTCTGTATACGTTTTTCAGTTCCTCCATTTCTCTCTAAAACATGTTTTTGTAATAGTGAAAATGGCTCAAACGAGTGTGTTCACTGTCATTTTTAGGTACAAAACATTAAAAAAAGGAATAGGGACGTGTGCCAAACTTTAATTGTATTATAACGTCATCAAATGGTAGGGGCTCCGCTGAAAGTCTCATAGAGGCGCGTTATCGACGGCAAGACTCCACACCAGTTCAGTGCTTTGCGCGTAGAGGCGATGAGAGAGCTGATGCGCATGTCTCGGTCGCCCCTGGCGCTACCACGCTTCTACGCCTCAGACATGCAAACTTTTTCAACCAGGCGGCCACCTTAAGGGCGTTAAAGTACCATTACTTTTCATATTATTAGGATACTTTATAATTCTGAGGTATAAAATAAAATCGTGGTTAATTAAAAAAAAAAAAAAAAAAACTTGAAAAATTATTTTCAAAAATTAAACACGAAAGTTACGGGAATTTTTAATTTAGATGTCTAACCTTATAAATGTCAAAATGTTGCTCAATGAGCACATTTGGTTACGGTTAAAATTAATTGTTGATTCCATTAGAATAAGATAAAGAATTTTCATGGAAATTTTTTACATGTTTAGCCCATAATTTTATTATAAGTTTTACAACAAAATTTAAATTAAAAATAGCTATTAATTAAACCCTAGTCTCAGGCAAATAAAATGCCAGACTTAAAATAAATTTATTTGTGGCATTTCAGAGACTTTAAGAAACAGTTTAGCTGGAATTGAACGTTGTTCTCGTACAACGTATTGAAATTTGTTTGGCGCAAAATTTAAGGTTAAAATATTTATAATTCTGCTAAAAGAGTAGGTGAAAGTTATTTTTCCAACTGATTTGGCCTTTTATCAAACTTTTATTAATTTATCACAAAACCGTGAAATATCTGAAAAACATTGAAAAAAAAAAAAAAAAAAAAGAGGCCCTTAAACAACTTAAAATGTCATTATTGTTATTTTGTACGAAATGCATTTTAACTTGTAGACATTACTTAATACGGATAAAAAAAACAGACCATAGATTTTTCTTTTAAAATGCTATTTCAAAACCACAATTTTACTGTTTCTGACATGTATGCGTAATAAAAACCAACTCAACGAAATTCGATAATTATCACTTAAGTGATATACCATTAGTTACTTCAAGAAATCTTTAAAATGACGCTATTAAATGTTTCAGCAACTTTTAACGATTGCTCAAATAAAAATATATATTTGCCTATTTTGATTTGTAGGAGTCTGATTTAAAAAAAAATAATTTTGCTAGGCATACCGTAAGATTAAGCCATACCTTTCATTCACCCTTGTCAAATTTTTTAAATGATTTTGTTTACTTTATTTGTACGTCCCAAAAAACNTAAGCCATACCTTTCATTCACCCTTGTCAAATTTTTTAAATGATTTTGTTTACTTTATTTGTACGTCCCAAAAAAAAACAATAAAATTGTGGTTTTGGCATTGTATAAAGCAAAAACAATGAGATCAAAAAAAAATTATTTTGCAGGGGAAAAATTACTTAAAAGTAATGTCTAAAAGTTGAACAGCATTTCNATTACTTAAAAGTAATGTCTAAAAGTTGAACAGCATTTCTACAAATGTAAAGTAATGAATGTTTTGGAAACCAGCGGCCTTAAATCGAACACAACACGTGCTGAAATTAAACAGGTCATGCCGGCGCATACTCCAGAGGTGCGCCGTGNTGCACCGCGAGCGAAAACTGGTTTTCCCGGCTTCGTATTTAATCCGTTCAGTCCCGGCCACATTTTCCAGGTAGTGTTCTAATCGTCTGAATTAATCTTGTGCTCTGTACTTGAGCTCAGCATGGTTCTTGCAAACCAGCGAACAACGCACTGCGGGNGAAAACTGGTTTTCCCGGCTTCGTATTTAATCCGTTCAGTCCCGGCCACATTTTCCAGGTAGTGTTCTAATCGTCTGAATTAATCTTGTGCTCTGTACTTGAGCTCAGCATGGTTCTTGCAAACCAGCGAACAACGTACTGCGGGTTAGTTGTCGGTATTAATAGGGGTAGTGCAATTTCGCGAAAAGATTCCAAGGTAAGTTATATTTCAAAGCACTGCAGGGTAGTTTCTCTCTTTATTTGCGGAATTACTTTTTGACGCATTTTAACTGTCTGCGCACGAATCACTTAGGGTCCGTTCCGATGTTGCCGGATCCTGAGTGGCCCGGTCATATACGAAAACGCCCTTCTCAAGCAGACAGCAACCAATTGCAATGGACTAACTACTGTCGGGTGCTTATAGTATTGAAGTCTACCGATTACTCGTATTTTATTTCGCGAAAAATCACTAGCTCTAAGTAAAATAAATAAATGTCGTGTGGGGAGTGCACCCAGGGCAAGGCAACACCCTCCGAGTGACGGTCTTTCCAGCTGGGACCCGTAGGTGACCGTCATCCCCGGGAATGACAGAGACGAGGCCCTAGAATGGAGCGGCGCTGGAATGCAAGGGCGGGGGAGAAAACCCGCTGGCAAGCGGTATCGTCCAGCACGATTCCCACATGCGAAAATCCGGGAGTGAACCCGCCGGGGAACGAACCCGGATCGCCGTGGTGGGAGGCGAGCGCCCTGGACACTACGCCACCGCTGCCCCACTAGCTCTAAGTATTAATAATTCGCTGATGAGGGATGCAGAAACTTCAACAAATCTGATTTCTCACAAGGAAGGCGCTCAAAACGCTGGATACTGATTCCTAGGGGCACCAGTTTTTCGTGAAAAGATTTCAGGACAAGTCGAATTGTTTTTCAGCGTGTGTGTTTATATGCCATCTTCGGTTTTTTCTGTTAGCGATGTACGTCTGCACTGAGAAGTTTTGTGGTGGCCAACAAAATTTTGTTGGCGACCATAGAATATTTTGTCGTATCTGTATTATTTTGTTAATATAGACACGACAAAAGATTTTGTGGTACCAACATATATTTTTTTTTGTCATTCTAGTAATTAGTGGAAACTACAAATTACGTTTGTGGTCACCAATAAATTCAGTGTGGTTGTAGGCAATAATGTGTTCGTTGGTCACAGGATAAATGTTACGACGATGGCGGCAATACTAATTATTGAGGTTCACAAAGGTTGGGGGCTTTTCTACGTAGGTATGGTCTAACATCAATTAAACACTAAAGTCAAAGTCGTATTGAGTGGGATTCGAACCTTGGACCTCTCAACTGCGAGCTCGTCGCGTTACCATTGCGCTACCTTGCTCGACGTTGAAGCGTGTCCTCAGCTTGCATTTAACTGAAATCTATTACGTGGCGCACACGACAAGGCTTGCACACTTCACCTCATGGAAATTTACTTCATCCGGAATCGTTTACGTGTGACCCAATGAACAGCACGCAGCCAGTTAGAAACAGAGTAATCTGTTGAATGTTTTCGTAAATTAATAGTATTTTTTAGGAAATACACCTTCAATGTAAGGAAACACCCGTGATAGCGATACGCAGGCCAAATCTCAGCAAGGAGAAAATATATTAAATCACTCCGTTGCAAAGCATAAACTTTACCGAGGCATCGCGAAACGTATATTGCTGAAACAACCAGTTATACGCTATTCACGGTAAAGTGAGAACTTTTTTTGAAGCCCTCTCATTTGGAATAGTAGTCAATTAATGTACTTTATTGTAGCCTTGGACGTTAACTTTAAAGTCCGGAGAAATATATACACTGTATTTATTACTAGTATGGCAGTATTTATTTTTAAAAAAATAGCGGAAGGATAAAAACATTGCTGATAGGAAAAAAGTAACTAGGGCATCAAAAGTGCTCACTTTATCGTGAACAAGCTTTACCTGTGTCAATCAAAGCATTTACACAGCTTTCGAATGTACGGTAAGGAAAAAAAGCACAAATAGCCTGCAACAGACAACTGCACTTAAACCCAGCAAAAAATTACTGATTTTCGGTTTTCTAGGGTTTTCCAAAACCACTCTTGTAACACGCTTTTTGAGCTATCAGGGTGAATAATTGTTAAAACGTAATTTTCATGTTTAACAGGCTTAATATTTCTCACATGATTGATTTTATTTTGTGGCAAGATTGATTTGTTTTTAAATAGTCCGTAATATTTCCTTTGTTTTAACAGTATTTTTATTTTGGCCGCATGTTTCGCATAGGTTTTGTGCACTCGACACGAAGAAAAACATCGCCTCATGTCTACACGTCGAGGTTTGCTTCCTGCAAGATAACGCGCGCNTTGTGCACTCGACACGAAGAAAAACATCGCCTCATGTCTACACGTCGAGGTTTGCTTCCTGCAAGATAACGCGCGCAATGAACACGAACCGTGTATACCTACTCTAGTTTTGATACGTACACGTTCATTATGCGCACGTTTCTCGAGGCCGTCTAGGGTTGCCAACTGTCCCGTGTCCCACGGGATTTCCCATACACTGAGGCTGAAAGAATTATCCCGCATGGACGTAGGACGGCACGTCGTATGTCCCATATCTCGGAATTATTCGAAGATAAACTGAATATTAATAAACACAGTGCCAGTAATTAACCACTTCCCCGATTACAGGTACGTTTACTCTGCTGGTGTGACCCAGTGGCAGAATATTGTGTGAGAATACAAAACAATGGAAAACTACTATTTGAAGCCACAAAACTGGCTAAATACGAATTGTCTACGTGCAACTAATACTTTGTTGTTGTACATGTTGGTTGATGTACACTGCTGATTTTTTTGCACATAACAAATAGTATTTAAAATTTGAGTGTCAAGTTGTCGAAAGTGTCCCTTATGGCAAATCTAGCCCGTGACACATTAAAATTTTTTACGTCAAACTGCAGCAAAGACGGTTGGAAGTTTGTGACATCACAGAAACACTATTAAACACCGCTATGTTTGTCTGGAAAAGTTAGTTTCCAATAAACATGTTATGTACTGGACCAGTTATAAAATTTCTCTGATGTTTGACGAATTCAGCTAATCAGAATTGTGCATGGCATAAAACGGCCTTTTCCGATTTTACGAAACCNTTCTCTGATGTTTGACGAATTCAGCTAATCAGAATTGTGCATGGCATAAAACGGCCTTTTCCGATTTTACGAAACTAAAGGCGAAAAACGCTGGGAACGAAATAAGGTTGCGGAGATAATTACTTTATTTATGTAGAAGCTCTCTGAGCACGAGAGGTGTTCAAAGTACACATTCCATTAACAACTCAGAAGCAGTAAATTTTATTGTATAAAAATATCTCAGATAAATAACATTTACATTTAATAAAATAACACGATTCGAAATGTTTTCTCATAATGGGTTGTATGGAAACTTTTCATTGGCGTGAATAAATTGACTAGATACGGCCAGAAAAAAAAAATCATCTACAGTATGACACATTTTCNTTCTCTGATGTTTGACGAATTCAGCTAATCAGAATTGTGCATGGCATAAAACGGCCTTTTCCGATTTTACGAAACCAAAGGCGAAAAACGCTGGGAACGAAATAAGGTTGTGGAGATAATTACTTTATGTAGAAGCTCTCTGAGCACGAGAGGTGTTCAAAGTAAACATTCCATTAACAACTCCGAAGCAGTAAATTTTATTGTATAAAAATACCTCAGGTAAATAACATTTACATTTAATAAAATAACACGATTCGAAATGTTTTCTCATAATCGGCTGTACGGAAATTTTTCATTGGCGTGTANTATTGTATAAAAATACCTCAGGTAAATAACATTTACATTTAATAAAATAACACGATTCGAAATGTTTTCTCATAATCGGCTGTACGGAAATTTTTCATTGGCGTGTATAAATTGACTAGATACGGCCAGAAAAAAAAAATCATCTACAGTATGACACATTTTTAGACACATTAAAGATTGTTTTGGCGAATTTATTTGATGCAAACTTTGATAGAGATAGTTTGTCATCAAATATAATTGTTAAATATACATGAAGACGAAAGTTTGGCATCATGATAGGAGCTACGTAAGCCGTGTCCGAATTCGCCGTTTGGGAATTTTAGGCTGTTGAAATCCNGAAACTTTTCATTGGCGTGAATAAATTGACTAGATACGGCCAGAAAAAAAAAATCATCTACAGTATGACACATTTTCAGACACATTAAAGATTGTTTTGGCGAATTTATTTGATGCAAACTTTGATAGAGATAGTTTGTCATCAAATATAATTGTTAAATATACATGAAGACGAAAGTTTGGCATTGTGATAGTAGCTACGTAAGCCGTGTCCGAATTCGCCGTTTGGAAATTTAGGCTGTTGAAATTCGAACGTCACTGAGCAGCGCTCCTAGTGTTCAGTTACGAAACTGCATTACTGAATTTACAAAGTTATGATTTTTTCCTCGCGAAAACTGTTTTAAATATTATTTACATCGCTAAGAAAATGAGTAAAAACGAACAATATTAGGCACTTGGGTTTTCTTTCTTTGTTATTGGGTTGAATGCGCGTAATTTGCTTTATAAAAAAATGGGGAATAAAACGTAAACAATAAGAGACGCTTTTGCTGAAGTACTCGGGGATTTGTAGTGCATCTCTAGATCAGTTAATTTCGACCCTAAATCCCCAAATATTTCGGGCCTAAACTTGGTCACGTAGTCTGTTTAGTAACCTAAATATAGTCCATTCACGGTTACCTCCAACTTTCCAGAAGTCCTGCTAAAATTGTACTTCCAGAATATTCCTCTGCCTCATGCAGACAAAGTTTAACGAAGTCTAGAAAATTACAACAGCGGGTCTGCACACCACATTCATGCGCACTCAGTGTAATGATTTTTTGTATAATAACTATTTATTACTAGGATATTAACAACGCGCCTATTAACTCACTGTTTTTACTCATATTAATTAGAAATGAAACATTGCAATTTGTAGACAATATATAAGTAAAAGTTTAATGTAACTAAAAACGTCATTTTGCGTTAGCATAAATATAAACCACTTGTAATACATGACATATTTGAAAAACAACAAAACCCTTCATAGATAGGAGATAGGGCGATTTCTCAAAGGTTGGATTCAGTGTGAAGAAACTGCGAATAGACTTAGACTATAGTGGGCTCGTAGTAGTTTCGGACACGGCTGCAGCATAGTTTCTAGATCCTTACGCCGCGCGCCAACCGCGGACGGTGGAGAAGGAAAGGATCTAGATCACTCACCGACAGCCGGTTCCCCTTGCGGCGAGCGCCGGGCGCGCCACTGGCGGCGGCAGCAGGAATCAGCATGACGAACTGCTCCGGGCTCGTCGGCTCCTTGCGGCCCGTGACTGCGGCGGTGCTGACGGTGGTGCCATCTCGACCGCGCGACCCGTCGTCGGTGGACTGTATGAGGATGTGGCAGGCCTGCGAGCCGATCTGCCACAGGCCATCCTGCAGGGTCCGCGGGGCCGCCACGCAGTCGTGAGACTTGCCCATCCGCAGGCCCGCCCACAGCCGAGGCATTCTCTGTC
>NQII01006180.1:0-28440 GCA_002778355.1 Clitarchus hookeri
TTAAATCATGATACTTTAATTTTCAAACACTACTGATATATAACAGATCACATTAACAAATTCAAAAAGTTAAATGAATGTGTGAGATCTGGTCGGTTGCACTGCCGTTTATAGAAGTGAGGCCCAGTTGTCCATCTCGAGCACTGTCTAGGGCGGTTGGTAATGGCACGCCTCTCCCAGCGAACCAACGAGCTAGCCATGTTGCCACACTCAGTGGCACGAAGAACATGGATCTCAGTATTAACCAAACATTAAAGGGCTTTAATATTTTTAAATTACATTTTTATGTCTAATATGCCCTTGCAGAAGGCGATTTTTAATAAAAACAACTCCTATTAGAATTATCGACGTTCTACGAAAAAAAAAACACTATACTGTAAACATATTTCTTCATTCGGCTATGAGGTCACAGCGCGTGTCTTATATATACTTATATTGTTTTCATCCACAGGTCTAACAAACTTCTATGCGGTGATATAACGGCGAGAACGCGCCTAGTTGTGTACGGGGTTTTACCTTATAGCCGCCTCTCTCATACGCTATCACACCTCACCCTTGGGAAAATTACAACGTCAAATGACGCAGCATTATGACACATCTTAACAGGCGATGACATTTCAAGATGTTACTGTAACACAGTCATCGTGACTTTTATTTGTGAGAAACGAAGGTTAGATGAGATAAGAGAACAGTAAGTGCCACGTAACCAGTGAAGTGCGTAGTCGTTATATATTGCGCGTCTGTGCTCTGCCGGAATACAATGAGTTGTTTGTTATGGTCAGAGGATCACAAGTTCACAATACAGTGTTGGTGGAACAACTACAGAGAGGTATGTAACGTTTAAGATGTCTGCCGTTAACGCTAACGTCGTGATGATAATAGTCAGTGAAGTATTATGCTATTTTGTTATAAATGCTTAGTATATATCAGTTCTAATAACGTGACTGTAAATATTAATGCCGACTGTCCAGAATAATAAGTGCATACAGTAGCTCATACAAGACGGGCACAATTATTGTCATTTAAATATAAAACTCACAGATTGCAATTTTTTAACATAAGCTAGACTTGCTATTTTATATTTGTATGACTAAAACTACATAATTTAATTTAATCTGTGCCCTATAATACTGAAACTTTTGAAAACACTCTTTTGGACACTCTAGAAAAAATAGTCACGATAACGACGGCCGCCTTCTTGTATGTCACTATAGACAAAAATAATAAAATACATTTTGGAAATAATGTGGAACGAAAAGATCGCATTCCAATCGTGTTTGGCAAGTTACTTAAATATCTGCAGTTTCCATAAGTTTAAGTAATAACAAACTAACTTTGTCACAGAGCAGCGCCCGCAGGAAACACCACCACTCCATGAAAGTGACCTCCAACTGCCCTCCATTCCTCTCATTTAAGAAATGTGTCTTACCAAAAATCTTCAAGCAGCAGAGTTTAATTAGCAGAGTACAAAAAAATAACGCACTCGCAATAAATTACGACATTCAACCATCCCCTGATATGAAATGGAATAAAACATAATTAACAAAACAATTAGAAGAAATGATTCAACAAACAGTTAGTTTTCTTTTCCTTTATCTCCTGCCTCATATTAATTTTTCTTATAAACTGCCCATAAAAAAATATATGCTTTATAATGAAACAAATCGCTAAACAGGCTTTGAAATACGTTACAATTATAATGTTTGTTATTAAAATTACATTAAGCTACATTTAATAATTGGCTCCCACAGCAGTACATACTTAGCCCAAATGTTGTAATTTCCAAAATAACAGAATATAAAAAAAAACATATCGTAAATTTTTTCCTGTTCATGCCGAATAAAATGCCCTCTACAAACATGGCTGGATATGCCTTCTGCATAGTTATGATGTTCCTATCGTGAGGTCCCTATCCATTCTCTCCCCGAAGACGAAAGGAAAACCCTTTTACAGTCGGGAAATACATTGAACAGGTTATTAAGGAACATCCCAGAGTGTTTTGTAGTGATTCCAGTCCAGTAACATTCAAAAATTTATGACATCGAAGGTAGCGTCAGACGGTTGCTAGACGGCATCTTCGTGGAAGGGGGTAGCGGCAGCCTCTAGCCTCCACGTCGACAGTCTGCGCTCGACTGCCGAGCTTCGCAGTCGCGACCGTACCAACGTCCACGACGACATACGTCGAACTGTCACTAACAAGGTAGGCCTCAGTTCCCTCGTCCATCTATCCCCGTGTTAGGACGTACAATTGTCTGCGCTGATATTAACGTCGGAAGTACGGTGTTCCAGCACCACCACAACTCTAATACCGAAATATAAGAATTATATATGATAGGCTTCCATATTTGTTCTAAAATTTGACAATGACGTGATGTTCTGTTTCTTATCTCTCCATATTGGATCTCTCGCGTGGGTGAAGTCATTTACAGTNAATTTGACAATGACGTGATGTTCTGTTTCTTATCTCTCCATATTGGATCTCTCGCGTGGGTGAAGTCATTTACAGACTGGGAGTGTAACATCGACTTGCAGTAGTTATTAATTTTTTTATATTGGCTTTTATGTCTCACAGTTATGCAAAGAAAGATTGTTGTACATAATCACTTCAGTGGGCTCCGAGCTAAAAAAAACACCCCGACTTGTACACACAAACATTGCGTCATGCTGGGTGTTGGCCATAAACCATTCCTGGCTAGGCTTTCTCCCCTCATGAACAATAAGTATTAGCGAGCACGGACAGTTATAACGCAATCTCCCTTACTTCACAGTATCCACGAACATGAAAGTTATCCTTAGTTTTGCGGTACACTGGAGTTCTGTTTGGGTGGGAATTAAATGAGGATTACTTGGAAAAGCATGCTGGACTATATGCAGNTTGCGGTACACTGGAGTTCTGTTTGGGTGGGAATTAAATGAGGATTACTTGGAAAAGCATGCTGGACTATATGCAGACGAACCATCCGGTATTTTCATGCTAAACGTGTGGTTTCTTTCTTTCAAGAGTGCATATTCCGGGATTCCTAAAACNACGAACCATCCGGTATTTTCATGCTAAACGTGTGGTTTCTTTCTTTCAAGAGTGCATATTCCGGGATTCCTAAAACTTACAAGCCACTGGGTATAGAAAATGTAGTTTCCTGACTAAATAAGGCAAAAAAAATTATTAGTTTCAGATGACACATTATAAGTTACAACTAGCACAAGTATATGAATTATTTCTGGCAAATAAAAATTATTGCTTTCCGTATTTCCTGTAATTTTATTAAACTATATTAAATAAATGTGAAGAGGTTCTAGAACTAGATGTTTCTGCGAATGTGTAAAGTAATAGCGGAAATAATAAAGTACATTTAAAGTAGGCTGCAAACAATTATTTCAACTTTTAAATACTTTAACATTACAGTTTGTGATTTTTACAAAAGGCTATAAGCAATTCAGCTAGGTGTGTTCCGTGCGCACTTTGATATTTGCTGACAAGTATACACGCATTAAATGTACCAAGAAATGTAATATATTGTTTAAAAACAAGGCGGTGCTTCAGCGAGGACAAAGGAAGATAGGACCCTTTTATAAATAAAAAGCTGTCGTAATTTTTGAACATGTCCTTTCCGACAATTATTGCAACTAAAAAGATACAGATAACGTTATTTTTTCTACAGTATGTAAAATATTAAGATTTCTTGTAGTTCTTGTGAACAGCTTTTGAGAAATTAAACTTTCAAAATATTTATTATTTAACAACACATTTGAAGACATGTCACATTTCAAGAGATTTAGATTCAATATTTCACTTGTTAATTTTTCATGTGCATGAGTTTATTTGCAAATTATTCATAATTAGCTTCATTCGAATTTTATCAGAACCTTAGAATTTTTTCCCTTTTTTTTTTAAACATTGTGCAAACTGTTTCAGAAAAATTTGCCAAGGAACCTACATTTTCTTTCAGTTTAACGAACTACGAAAGTATATTTCTGCTGTTTTAAAAATATCGGCGTATGTGGCATTTAAATGGCTTCCTTAGGCTTTTCCGGTAGTTCACAAATGTTGTAGCAAACTTTGTTTGAAAATAACTGCCTGTAAATACAAGCAACCTAATTTTAGAAACGAAAACTTCATTTTCACTATACTTACTCTTAATCTTTAAAACACATCAATAAATATGAATATCTTAAGTTCCTCTCAGAGTTACAACTACACTACTTCATTTCATATAAAACAAATCACCAAATGCTCTCTACTCTCGTGGGACCATTGAGACATATAATATGAATTGCAATAATCGTGTTGCAAAAACATCATTTCTTAACCTTTTCTAACTGGCTTTAGGCATGCTCTATATTTTTTGCGAAATGAATAAGATTTGTGCGAGAAATTGATGAGATGTTTTTGTAATTGTATCTGGGAATATTCAGAGCTAAAATATCTCCAGACCATTACTCTTACATGTTGTTTTGTCAAAAAGTATTTTGTCGATGAAATTGTTAAAAAAATGTGGCAGCAATATTTATTAGGTATGTCGGTTTTTATAGAAACCTCTCAAAGTATGGCAATTTAGCATTGTAATTGTCTCTTTCTGCCGTGGTCACACTGATCTGCTGTTTAACCTAAACCTATTACTAAACTTCAAATTTAAAATATAATTTAGTGAGATTCGGATTCAAAATCATCCTGGTCACCCACACCTTGATGGATTTAAAGAGGTGGTGAAGGGAGCCACCTCATTCCTAAGGGTACGCCTTTTGTCAAAAACAATGATGCACTGTTACAGTTTATATACCACCTGCACAAAACAACAAAAGCATTGCAGAATATTTTTGAATTGTTTTATTTTGGAATAAGAGAACGTATATAAAATAATAATGGTAGGGCACTGCCCATAGCTGACAGTTTTTAAAATTTATTGTGACAACCACAGGCTTCAGTNTATTTTGGAATAAGAGAACGTATATAAAATAATAATGGTAGGGCACTGCCCATAGCTGACAGTTTTTAAAATTTATTGTGACAACCACAGGCTTCAGTAAAGTTTTATCAAAACACTTCCACTCGGCCGGTATATGAAGAAGGCAGAGCTAGGCAGACAAATGCTTTCGACACAATCGAAGACAGATAATAAAGTTTGAGAGTGAACTAAATGAACTTAGAATTGTAGAGGCATTTTGTGATCTTAGATCTGTCAGCCATATTGACCACCATTATGTCCAGGCAACCTTGTCCATTACCTTTGGCATTAACCCCAACTCCCTTTAATCTAACAACCCAAACATTTCCAAAAAAATTAATAAAATTAAAAATTAATCACTAAACATATTACACAAATTATTAAAAAATATATTCAAAAATTATAAAATTAACATTTTAATGGTTTGTGAAAAATTAATGGAAATATTGTCAAAGAATGATAGAATGAATGCAAAATATTGATGGAAAGATTGAAAGGTTGTTGGAAAGATTGAATAATTGGTGGGAAAAATGCAAAATATTGGTATAAACATTGCGAAGATTGATGGAAAGATAGAATTTTGGTGGAAAGATTGGTGTTTGTGGTTGTGATTGTGGTGTTGATTGTGTTGCTGAATTCGAAGCTCATTTATGGAAAGTATGCGAGATTGATCGAAATACTGATAAAAATCAAGTATTTACTTTTTAATATTTTCTGGTTGAATTATATTTTGTGGGAAGGGGAGGGTTGTTCAGTCGTCTTCTGGGCGTGGTGCTGTGGAATACCTCCGTAAATGTAAGTTTTTAAAAATTATTTACAAAAATGATTTCTTATAACAATTTTTATAAATTTTTTATAAATTCTTAGGAAAATATTGGGATTTTTGACGGATTTTTGCGTTCAGTGTCAAAAACCACCGGTTTGAGGTTAAATATCAAGGTCGTCAGGATCCAACATGGTGGTAGTAGTCAGTATTGTAATATGATTGCTGACTTTTATGAATTTATTAAATTTTTACTATATTATCTCGAGTTTTTGTTTTTAAGATCCTGCAATATCACGGTTATAGATAGGGTCAGGATAATAGGTCAAGGTCACCTGGGTCCATTATTGGGGTTGGGTGACGTCATGACATGGTACTTGGTCTGTTACAATTCCTCGTCACCTCTAACAAAAACAAAAAAAAAAATTTTATTCAATACATTTTTAAATAAACTTTTAATAGTTTTAGATAATTTTTAGTGACTTCTATAATTTTTTGCGGTTTTCATAATAGTTTTTTTGCGAGTTTAAGAATTGTACAGTTTAAAGTTAAAGGTCACCAGTTTATGGTCAAAGGTCAATGTCACCTGCATCCAAGATTGTGGTAGTAGATAGTACTGTAATACGTCACTGACTTTTATGAATTTATTGAATTTTTATAATTGTTTCTCCAGTTTTTTTCAATGTCATTCAATGTTACAGTTATAGGGTCAAGGTCATCGGTCAAGGTTACCTGGGTCCAATATGGTGCTTGGTTGTCGTCATAAAATAGTGGCGTGTCGGTTAGAGACTTTCGTCAGCTCTAGGCCTAAACATTTAAAATTATATTTTAATAATTTTTAAAAAAATATTCTTTAACGTTTTATAAAGATTTAGAGATTTTTTTAAAAATTATTTTATATTTAAGATCAAAAGTCACTGGAGTTAATATCAAAGGTCAAGCTCACCTGGATCCAATATGGAGGATAAGATGGCTGACTGAACAAGATGGGTGATGGTTTTGGTCTGACTCCTGACGCTGGAACCTGTCTATCGATTTGGTACACCCTATGCCTATAAACCAATATGGCCGCCACTGCTCTGCCCTCGAATAAGCAAACCACTCAAATACTTCCGATGGATCGAAGATTGCCTCTATGCGGCTCGTTTTTGCAAGTGGGAAGATCGGTATTTTTTTTTAAGAGGAAAAGGGGAAATTTAAATGGAAAAGGGAAATTTTGAGCGAAAATAATAGATTTTGAGAAAAAAAACACAGAAATTTTGAGGATAAATGGCCTCAGGGGGAATGGAATGACATAGCTTGAAGAGATCAGAGCTCCGTTCACAGGTCCAGATGAGCCAAAGTCGGCCAAACCATTCTTCTGTCGCAATTATTTTTATACTAAGTAAATGTTGTCTATCCAATTGATGACAATATGTTGTCCTATATACATTAAATTTGTTTGGACTACGGACAATACCACACAAAACTAAACAGTAGGATGTAACAATTTATATAAACATTTTATTAAATATTTAAAAATTCAAGTTTAAAATAGCCATAATGATATTAAAACTATATACTTTTATGTATCACAATATATTGTACGCTTCATTTCTAGTAGTCCTTAAAGTTTCCAAACATAAATTATATTATTTGGGGCTTCTATAACCTGTCTCTCAATTGCATTGCTATTATATATACATATTCCCCATTTTCTCATAGGTGGCCTTCTCAATGAAAACATTTTCAGATTTAATTTGCTTCGCAGTGTACGGGAGCCAGATTTAGTTGCAGATATGAGAGTTATAGCGAATAAAGTCAATATATAGGCAGAGCCACTAAAGATTAATAGTTATACACTGTACCGCTAAATAACATCAAGATATCTGACAAGTGTTTTCAACTTTATTTTCAAACAATGATCATGTACCATTGCATAATACTGTTCATGGATAACTTAAAGAATGATTTTTAGAGCACTTATTGTCTTTTTTTTGAATTCAGTAAAATACCAAATTAAAATNCATGGATAACTTAAAGAATGATTTTTAGAGCACTTATTGTCTTTTTTTTGAATTCAGTAAAATACCAAATTAAAATACATTGAACTTGCATGCTAGTGGATGTGCTAAAGAGTTATATAAAGACTACTTTTTCTGAGAGGGTACAATAGAGCNACATTGAACTTGCATGCTAGTGGATGTGCTAAAGAGTTATATAAAGACTACTTTTTCTGAGAGGGTACAATAGAGCATAATTTCTGTAGTTTTGTGGTATCTGCAAATTTTGAGTTTTAAGTGTCGTATATGTAACTTACACATAGTTGAAAAAATATTATACATGCTGTTTGTTCATATTTACAAAAATATAATGAATATTGTAATCTAGTCNTATTTACAAAAAGATAATGAATATTGTAATCTAGTCTTTTAGTACCTCTGGTGATATAGCATTTTTGTTCAAAATATTTATTATTAGTAATTTAATATACATGGGTAAAATTAAAGCTGAAAATCATGTTTATTTTTACTCTATAGTTCTACTGTTTGTACAGTTCAGTTAATTCTAGCACTGAAGGCAGGAACCCTAAATAATGTTAATAAAACACTACAATTAAAACATAATAATTTTGGCAGATAAGTTATTTTAGTTATGATTTTGAATTTTAATTATTTAGAATTATTTATATATCAAAACCACTATATGCGTATGTACTGAAAATTTGAAACGACCTATAAAATAAATGTTAAATAAACTTTCCCATAACAGCTTAAAACAAAAATTTATTTGCAACTTCTCAAAAATCTTTTATTTGCCGTCAATCGCGTTTGTAATAAAAGTATAATTATAAAATAAAATATTCTCAAAAATGTAATGTCTGCATTTGACAAGGAAAAACTAATAATTTAATTTGATGGCAAGTAAGGTATTCAAAGGCCTAACGGCGCCATTGCATATCAATAACTCAAATGCATAGGCTTCATTCAAATTTGAAGGAAAGATTACCAACTGTGTGACAAGCATAAAAATGTATAATAACCCAAACCGACGATGTTTCTGACACCTTTTTTTTGTATAAGACATACATATCAACCAAAGATCTGTTATCTTGCATAAATAATCCAAAAGATGCAATGAAATAACTTGCAACGACTGCGTGGGAAAACTTTTAACACATTTAAATCTGCCCCGTTTAAGGCATTTTACATGCAAAAGGCCCGGCATTAGATAAGTGCTTAAATACGCCACTGAATCCAGATTCTATGTTACTTAAACAAATCGTGAAGAAACAGGTTATATTTCCACAACATATTATATTATATTAGTGAACTAATATTCCATGTAGTTTTCCAGGATAATTTAGGTTAGTTCTAAAGTTGTTTTTTTTTATGTCTTGAAGAGCAATGTCCAACAATTAACCCTACAGTAATTTGAATAATCCGTAATAAAGAAATTTTCGTGCGTGTGCTTCAGAATTGTAAAGGTTGACTCTTTTAATTTTGACGCAAGGTTTCCAAGGTAAATTTTTCTCTATGGCATACAAAATACTCAGGAGAGCAGCAAACGGGCTAAAAATAAAAAAAAATAAAAACCAAAATATAGCAGTACAACAAATTTGATTTTATTAAGATATTGAAATATATTATGCGAGTGTTTTTATAATTTCAATTCTTGAGTTTGTAGTAGAACGTGTTTTAAGCACTAGGCGTATAGGAGCGTGGAATGATAAATGTGTAAAATTTTATTTCAGACAGATATGAATAAGGGAAATTTTGGCATAATGACTCTTTGATTATAATAATTTAAGCATTATAATCGCTCTCGCAATATAATAAGCACCATCCATCCTTAAAACAATTACTATGCATCACAACAAGTAGGTTGCGCAAACAGTTGTTTTGTCAGGCTACAACAACATTCTGAGGATGAATCACACATGAACAACATTAACATTTGTGTTGTGGAAGCATTCACAAAATGATCCTCTTGATATCATTAATGACACAAATCTCTGACAATTGGTGTAAACAAAGAGAGTTTTATTGCAACTTCCAGTCCCCACTACGAAGCAGTAATCATTATTGGTTTTATTAGAGAATAAAAAAAACAGTAATTGTAAAAATCTTCTACTTAAAGTAAATGTGGGGTAGTTTTGATGAAAATGGACATTAATGAAAAACTCTGTGGAAAAAACCTAGAAAATAGTACCTATTGAAGGTAGTAATGATTCTGAATCATTATGAATCATGTGTGCACATTGTTTTATTCGCAATTCATACTATTAATTTCGATACTGGTGACTGATATATAGATCAAGCAAATTAGATGGTAAGTGTCGTAAAACAACTGAAAGAACACCACCAGGCAAGAAAAGCACGAAATAAATTATGTACATTCCCAAATAGCTCCAAAATAGTGAATTCACAAATAACCTGTCCCTCTCAGCTTCCCAGAGTACAAGAGATAGCGATCGCAACGAGCACATCGATCTACCGGTTTTTTTTTTTACAGTTTTGCCTGCTATTTACGAAGATGATAAATAATTTGAAGCAGATAAATTTGTGTGCCCTCAGTACTCGCCATCGTACGTGCTTCGTGAAGCAAAAAGGCACAGGTTTGCGTGAATCCTCTAATATTTTCTGGAGAAATTTGGCGATCAGTACAAAATACCAAAAGTTGCAATGCTCTAAGAAATATAATACTAACACCTGCTACCATCACCAACAAATTAATCAAAAAACAGTGAAGTACTCTACTCGTGACAGAAAATGGCACATGTTGACATTATGCAGACAAAATTGCACATTCAAACCATATATACGTTGCATTGCATTGGCACAGTATAGATAAATAATCAGTTGTCACTTTACAAACAAACCTAACACAACTTCATTCTACCATGTGGCTTGCAAAAATACTGCTGAACATTACAATACACTTTATTTTAATACAAACGGTATATAGGCCTAACAGTTACGAATCTCTATCAATGGCCAATTGAATTCCTGACATTACAGTGATATACTAAATACTCAAAAAGACAATGCTAAATGTGGGTCGTATCTGAAAACCTAGACACATTCACACTTAAATCAAATGATTCTTAATTCACGCTACACTAATTTCCGCACACTATTAACGTATTACAGTTCACACTTCAAATCCTAAAAAATTAAGGAATGTGTGCAACTGCGGTTCACACACCTCATAACCTGTACCTGAACTAGATTTGAAATTTACTGAAATGGCGACAATTATTTGTGACTTCCGCTTCGCGTTTGGTGCATGTCGGTTTCCATAATAAGGCGAATATCACATTGCACTACGTAAATAATAGGTCTGACCACCTGATAAAGTATCTGCATTTTAAACTCAATAAACGGAATGTATTATAAGGTACCATCAATTTTTCAGCACGAATAGTTTTTCAAAAGCCAAATAAATAACTTCCGAACCTCTCAAATGTGTTCTTCAGATATGACACAATTTACACTCCCAGAAATAGTTTGGAGAATGAAACAGGTATAAATATTTGAGTCCAACCAGAGAAGAGATCATTTTCTGAGAACTCAATAGTTGATGCCAGAAATACAAAATGTATTTTCTTCGTACTTCTGGAAGTAAATGCATCCAGGACAGATGTTTGAGTCAGGAAACTTGTGATGCAGCAATCTACGTGTGCTGAGCTTCATTGTCTGTACTCCTGTGTTTTAAACAATGTTTCCAAATAAGTTGTTTTAAATAAATGAACAGATAATAAAATGGTTCAGCTGTTTTAATATCCTAAACAAGTGAGAGCACGTTTATCTGATTTTAATTTATCAAAGCATTTTATTTAGACGTTTAAAATGTTTGCAAATTCAAAGAAAGCTGGGTCTTAAATAACGGTTGAGCAGATTCTGTACGGTAACTGTAAACTTTATACGTGTTATCGTACCTAAATTGTGACAAAAATAAAGTCACATTTTGTTTATACTAAAATCTACATAAGTTGGAGTGATTGATTTTAGCTTTCATAAGTATAACTGAATAGTCATGGATTACTTAATCAGTAGTCATACACTGAGGTGACAAAAGTCATGGAATAGCAATATGCAAGTATACAGATGGCAGTAGTCTCGCGTACAAAATGTATAAATCGGCAGTGCATTGGTTGGCCTTTCATTTGTAGTCAAGTGATTCATGTGAAAAGGTCTCTGGTTACATATCGCTGGAAGATATGTCAACGCATCCGGAATCGAAAAGTTGGTTGACCGTCCCGAGAAATGTTTACAGTCTCTTGGGGACTATGTGGAAAAGTGAACTTACATTGTATGTTGTTATAGCCATGTTGCCTATGTATAGGTGGTTTCATGCATGGCCATAACGTGGAAGTGTAACTTATTTATTTATTTGCCCTCGTATCACTGGATTGCTCTGGAGATGCTCTTTCCAACAATATACGATTTTTCTATTTCGGCTTGGCTTTTTGACGAGTATAGGCCGACATTGCGTTAAAATNGACATTGTGGTAAGATTTCAATTTTTTTTTAAATTTAAACTCATACAATTTAACCATAACCACGCCACACAAATGTTTTAAACACTCAATCAATTGATCTCGATGAGAGCTGTCGATTATAACTTAAACGAGCGTCGTAACTACTCCGCGTCAAAAGTTGTACTGCGAGGAAATTATGAAACGCGGTGAAACTAACGGAAAATGGCGGTGCCCACACCCCCACCGCGCGCGACGCTTCGCAGTCCTCACTCAACGTAAAAAATTCTTTGATCCTTTGGCAATTGAGTGGTCTAATTGAATTTGAGATATAGATTCCGAGTTGCAATGCCATTCTCTATCCCCCGATTTTGTTAACATTAGATTATCTGGATTGCCCACTGTGGTTGCAAATTTATTGACCTATTCACGTCAAACGAATAACAGAGTGTGCGTGTGTCTTTTCCTGGAAATCTTGGCACTCTGGGCCAATGACAACAAATTACATTTCCAGGAAAATGTATCTCCTTGCAAGTGTGGTAACTTCCCTTCCGCCGATTGCCGTAATTCACACGCTGCCCTGCGCGACGAAGACTGCCATCCTCCCCCCTCCCCTTTTTCGTGCTTCCTTTCAGGCGTAGACAACCGTCCGCGGCGCAGGGCACATACACAGTGCATCAAGCGGCTACAGAGTGAAAACAGAAACATCAAAAAACAATATTAATAAATATTACATTAATTGCAAAGGTAATTAAATACATATCACCATTCAATAAATGACACTGTAGGTTAAAACCAGTACACATATCAAATATGGAAAACCAAATTTACTGTTAAAATTAGCGACTTTATGATTGCTACCAGTAGTATCGCCAACTATTACAAAAAGTAACTAGGGCTACTCGATAGGTAGAAGCCATATGACTAATTATTCAAGAGTAAAGTATACGTGACGTTACAGACCAAATGCAGTTTGAACAGCCTAGTGACGTTTGGTCGACCAAAGTGATTTTTATAAGCAAGTTTAACCGTAAAATTTCTGAGTCATCTAACTTGCCTAAAAATATTGTTAAATCGTGTCCACTTCAAGGAATGGTAGAAATTAAGTGACCAAACTAGCTCGCCGCACTCTTGTAGCCCACACCAAGTGTCAGCAATCTGGTTGGTTACACTGCCGTTTATTGAAGTGTGGTCCAGCTGTCCATCTCGAGCACTGTCTAGGGCAGTTGGCTATAGCACGCCCCTCCCACACAACAGCGAACCAACGAGCACGCCATGTTGTCACACTCAGCGGAATGAGCAACTTGTATATCATTATTAACAAAATGTTAAAGGTGATTAATATTTTTAATTACATTTTTTATGTCTAATATTCTTGTTTAAAAGGCCACATCTCATGAAAAACTACTTATATTAGAAATATCTACGTCTAACGAAAACGGAATACACTGTACTTAAAAAATGGATCTTCATTTGGCTATAAGGTCACAGCGCGTCATTTAGATACAGCGTATATTGGTATCATCGAAAGGTTCAACAAATTTCTATGCAGCGATTTTATCGGCGAGAACGCATCTAGTTATGCAAGGGTTTCACCCTGTAGTCGCCTCTCTCATACGTAATCACCCGCCAGCCTGGTGACGTGACACGTGCCTTTTAACGGAAACATCATGCACGATGGAAATTACAACGTCAAATGACGCAGCACTATGGCACACCTTAACAGGCAGCACAGTCATCGTGACCTGCATTTGTGAGAAACGAAGATTAATTGAGATAAATGAACACGCCACATGCCACGTAACCAGAGAGGCGGGTAGACGTTATATAATGCGCTTCGGTGCGCTGTCGGAAAACAGTGAGAAGTTTTTTATGGGCAGAGGAACACAAATTTACAGCAGTCTTCGTGCGACAACTACAGAAAGGTATGTAACGTTTAATATTTCTGCAGTTGACTCCAACGTCATAAAAATAATAGTTAGTGAAGTATTAGGCTATTTTGTTAGAAATTCTTAGTTCATATCAGTACTAACAACGATACTGTAAATATTAATGCAGACTGTCTACAACGCAAATTGGTAAGTGCATACATAAGTTCATACAATACGGGTACAATTATCGTATGTGTAATTACATTTCACAGATTGCAATTAGTTAACATAAGCTAGAACTGTTATTTTTATTTTTGTATGAATAAAATTGCATGATTTAAATTATCTTGTGCTCCAAACTACTATAAATTTTGCAAAAAAAAATTAATATTTCTAGAAAATATTAGCCACGACGACCGCATGGTTGTAACTAAAAACAAAAATAATAAAATACATTTCGGAAATAATATCGAAAGAATATATCGCATTCCTATTGCGCTTCGCAAAATACTTTAATATCTGCCGTTCCATTAGTTTAAGTAATAACAAATAAACTTTGTCACAGAACTGGAGCACCCGCAGGAAACCCCACCACTCCATGACAATAACATTCAACTAACCTTCCTTGCATTACTCTCAATTAATCAAAATTAGTATTTCCAAAAACCTTTAAGCAGCCGAGTTTAAATAACAGAGTACAAACAAATAACGCAATCGCCATAAAATGCGAAAATTCAACCATCCCCTGATATGAATTTGGAATACATGATAATTAACCTCCAAAATTGGGAGCAATAATTCAACAAACTTTTAGTTTACTTTTCCTTTATCTCCGGGCTTATTTTGATTTTTCTTACAAACTTCTAATATCAAAAATACTATAATTGTAAAAAATACAAATAGCCAAGGAGGTTTTAAAATACGTTATAATTTTAATGTGTTTTATTAAATTTACGTTAAGTTACATTTAATAATGGGCTCCTATAGCAGTACATAATAAGGCATAATATTGTAACATTATAAAATTACAACACATAAAAAGAGACTTGTATTAATATTTTTTCCTACAAATGCCGTATAAAATACCCTCATCTGACATGGCAGGATATGCCTTCTGGCAAGTTATGATGTTNATTTTTTCCTACAAATGCCGTATAAAATACCCTCATCTGACATGGCAGGATATGCCTTCTGGCAAGTTATGATGTTCTCGTCGTGAAGTCCCTATCCATTCTCTATCCTAAGACGAATGAAAACCCCTTTTTATAGTCGGGAAAAACGTTGACCAGGGTATTGAGGAAAATCCCAGAAAGTTTCGTTGTGATTCGAGTCGAGTAACATTCAAAACTTGATGACGTCAAAGGTAGCGTCAGACGATNATGTTCTCGTCGTGAAGTCCCTATCCATTCTCTATCCTAAGACGAATGAAAACCCCTTTTTATAGTCGGGAAAAACGTTGACCAGGGTATTGAGGAAATAGGGTCTTTCAAAGCAACACTAAGCTCAGCTCTAACATTCAAAACTTGATGACGTCAAAGGTAGCGTCAGACGATTGCTAGACACCATCAATCCACGATGGACGGAGTTTGTATACGTGCGCGTCACTCCGCCCCCGTCGGAGATCGGTCCACGTCGACAGTCTGCGCTCGCCTGCCGAGCTTCGCAGCCGCGTCGGTACCAACGTCCACGACGACTTAGTCGAACAGTCGCCAACAAGGTAAACCTTAGCTCCCTCAACTATCTGTCCCCATGTTATAACGTACAATTTACTGTGCTGATACTAGTAGTAGGAAAGGGCGGTGCTAGCACAGAGGCTGGAGCTGCAGGACTAAGGACTCAGGAGGCGTCATGTGGGGGACGAGTGACGAGCGTCATTTGTTCCCCTTTTTTCCCTCAAAATGTCCCTTTTGCCCCTCAAAAATGGCAAAATTTGCCAGAATTTCCCTCAAAATTTCACAAAATTTTCCAAAATTAAAAAAAAAATATCTCATGCACAATCCGGACGGTTTGCACAATCCGGATGGTTTGCAGAATCCGGATGAAGCCAGCTGAAAATTGTGCAATGTCAGNACAATCCGGACGGTTTGCACAATCCGGATGGTTTGCAGAATCCGGATGAAGCCAGCTGAAAATTGTGCAATGTCAGCTTGAATTTGCAAGCAGGTACGCGAGGCTCTCGTCACAGATTGACTACACGAGGCTCTCGAAATGGTCCCGTCACTGACTAGCCATTACCTTTTATTTTACCAGAAGAATGTTCACGTTCATCGCCCAGTTGTCATGCAACTTCTAACATCGTATAAGCATAATTAACCCAAATTTCGAATCGNAATGTTCACGTTCATCGCCCAGTTGTCATGCAACTTCTAACATCGTATAAGCATAATTAACCCAAATTTCGAATCGTTCAACATAAAGTCACCAAATTCATAACATACGCATAACCCCCGACAACGAAAATTATCGCAGGGTCAGTTATGCCATTGCGTACTTATAAGCATAGTTGACCGTAATTCCCGAACTGTTTAAGGTGCAGTCAACATATTCATAACATAGACATCNTACTTATAAGCATAGTTGACCGTAATTCCCGAACTGTTTAAGGTGCAGTCAACATATTCATAACATAGACATCACACCCTACAACGAAAATGACTGCGTGGTCAATTATACACTATGCGAACTTATAGGCAAATTTGGTCGTAATTTCCAACTTGTTTAATATCCAGTCGCCAAATTCGTAACATAGNAACTCCCGACAACGAAAATGACAGCGTGGTCAATTATACACTATGCGAACTTATAGGCAAATTTGGTCGTAATTTCCAACTTGTTTAATATCCAGTCGCCAAATTCGTAACATAGACATCACCCCCGACAACGACAATTATCAAAAGAGTCATTTACACACTTTGCGAACTTATAAACATAGTTGGTAGTAATTTCCAACCCATTTAAGATCTAGTTGCCAAATTTGTAACATACACATCACACTTAACACCGGCAATTATCAAAAAGAGTCAGTTATGCCCTATGCGTACTTAAAAGCATAGTTAACCATAAGTCGCGAACTGTTTAAGATACAGTCGAAAAATTCATAACATAGACACCACTTCCGACAACGAAAATTACCGCATGGTCATTTATACCCTATGTGAACTAATAAGCGTAGTTGGTCGTAATTTCCAACCCATTTAAGATAGAGTCACTCTATTCGAAACATATACATCGCCCCCGACAATGACATTGATCGCAGAGTTATTTATGTCCTATACATTCTTATAAGCATAGTTGAATATAATTTCCGAACTGTTAAAGTTACAGCAGTTAAATTCATAACATATTCATCACCCCGACAACGAAAATTTTAACAGAGTCATGTTATGCATACTTACAAGCATAGTTGGATGTCATTTGCGACCTGTTGAATATAAAGCTATCAAATTCATAACATATGTATGACCCTGACAACTAAAATTACTGCATGATCATTCATATCCTAACCTTACCTATAAGCATAGTTGACCATAATTCCGAACTGTTTAAGATACAGTTACCCAAATTGTAACATAGTAATTTTCTACTCATAAGATAGGTATCATTTCTGACAAAGAAAATTATCGCAGAGTCATTTATGTCCTATATTTACTTATAAACATAGTTGACCATAATTTCCGACCTTTTTAAGACACAGTTGTCAAATTCATAACATAGGCATCACTACCGACATCAAGAAAGGGGCACATCTCTGACTGACTACACGAGGCTCTTGAAATAGACCCATCACTGACATATCAGCACCAGCCATATTGACTAAAGAATGTTCGTGTTCATTGCTCCCTGTCATACAACTTCGACGACAAAATGAGAGGCTTATCATAAAGAATGCTGCTGCACACAACGATAAAGGTGCCTAACATGTTATGCTGGGGATATTGTGGTCAAAGGTCAAGGTGAAGGTCATATGATGTTATCCTTCGAGATAATGGTCAATGGTCAACGTCATGGTTACACCTAACATGTTATGCGAGGCTCTCGAAAGAGTCACTGACGAAGCTGGCGGCCTACCATAAAGGACATTGCCGCACACAACGATAAAGGAACCTAACATGTTATGCGAGGCACCCATCTCTACCGCACAGGACGATAAAAAGGCCTAACATGATAGGCGAGGCTCCCATCTCTCCCGCACACGATTATAAAGGGACATTACATGTTACATGAGGGTATCGAAAGAGTCTCGTTACTGACGAAGCTAGGGGCCAAACATGTTTCGCGAAGCTCACGTCTCTGCGCAACACGGTGATAAAGGGTTCTTACATGTTATGCGAGGCTCTCGAAAGAGTCTCATCACAGAAGAAGCTGGCGAACTATCATAAAGGACGCTGCCNCAGGCTCTCGAAAGAGTCTTATCACAGAAGAAGCTGGCGAACTATCATAAAGGACGCTGCCGCACACAACGATAATGGAGCCTAACATCTTACCGAAGCTCTCGATAAGTTCTTGTCTCTCTGTCATTCAACTTCGACGAAGCTATTGGCCTATCNGCCTAACATCTTACCGAAGCTCTCGATAAGTTCTTGTCTCTCTGTCATTCAACTTCGACGAAGCTATTGGCCTATCATAAAGAACACCGCCACATGTTTATAAAGGAGACTAATATATAACGCAAAGGTCCGGTTTCTGATTGGCTATGCAAGGCTCTCGAAGGTGCCTCCTCCCCCCTCCTCACAAAACACCACTCCATCCCGACGCTGCAACGTTACGAATGCGAGGCCCCCTACTTTACACACACACCACCTACCTANCCATCCCGACGCTGCAACGTTACGAATGCGAGGCCCCCTACTTTACACACACACCACCTACCTACACCTCTCAGCATTGCCCTCGCTCACATACGTCCGCACACAAAGACAACCGAACTCAGTTAACAATCAAAAATATAAGGAAAAGCTTTCTTGGCCAGTGCCCAGCGGACCGGACACATTACTATTATGCAGAAACTTTCTCGAGCAGCGCCCGACAACGAGAACACACTACCGGTCCCCGCACAAGTCATGACCGAACTACAGGTTTCTTAGAGACCTCGAAAACTTCTTACGCCTGCGACAAGAAAAACGACTGCAGAGTCAAATATGACATAAGCGCATTTATAAACATAGTTGGATGTAATTCCCGAACCATGTAAGATACAGACATAAAATTCGTAACATAGTCGTCACCCCCAACAGCGAAAATGAACGCAGGGTCAGGTATAGCTTAAGAGTACATATATTNAAATTCGTAACATAGTCGTCACCCCCAACAGCGAAAATGAACGCAGGGTCAGGTATAGCTTAAGAGTACATATATTCATAGTTGGGTGCAATTACCGAACCATTTAAGATACAGTCTCAAAATTAAAAATATAGACAACAACCCCCCCTCAACAAAAAAGGTCGCAAGTGTCAAGTATGTCCTAAGCATACTTATAAAAAACTCTGATGGAGTCATTANTCACCCCCAACAGCGAAAATGAACGCAGGGTCAGGTATAGCTTAAGAGTACATATATGCATAGTTGGGTGCAATTACCGAACCATTTAAGATACAGTCTCAAAATTAAAAATATAGACAACAACCCCCCTCAACAAAAAAGGTCGCAAGTGTCAAGTATGTCCTAAGCATACTTATAAAAAACTCTGATGGAGTCATTAAGTGTTAAGTATGCCCTAAGCATACTTATAAAAAAACTCTGATGTAGCCATAATAGTTATGTCAATGACGATATAATTCCAAGAAGTTTTGTAAAAATTAGAATGCATGCCGACATGAGAATAAACAAATGATCACAATTACCAACCACAAAAAAATTAATACAATACAATTATGATATGAACTATACGACTTGTACAGATGGCTTTCATTTGCTTGTAACCTAACAACATACATGTAAACCATTAGTCACGCAAGAGAGACATCACTGCCACATGATGTTGGAAACAGATATAAAAAAACAAAATGTCAAAGGGAAATATTTATATTCACTTAACTTACCAGCACAATAACGTATTACACAGATGTCGNCAAAATGTCAAAGGGAAATATTTATATTCACTTAACTTACCAGCACAATAACGTATTACACAGATGTCGAATACTGTACGTAGTTTGTTAAACGATGTTATACAATGTCCGACCATCTTGACCAGTAAAGCCGAATATCAAATCGACTGAAACGAAACCCTCGCATCTAGTGAATAACTGACAGTCACTACACTAGCATAGGAATACGACCGGACCGACTTAGAGCAATCAAGTAACATCATGAGAAACTTTAGGACGTTCCACAGTAAGCTGTTGGCCAGCGCGAACACTGTGCATGTCTCGAGAAGCGAAGAGGAGGTTACCCAGAACACTAGCCAAGAAAAAGTCGCATCAGACTCTAGTGTCCCACACCCAACCGAGTCTCGCACATTATATGTTCCTTTAGGTGAGGAAATCAGTTATACACTAGAAACATCTGTTTATCATGTTCTAAATACTTTATGTATTTATATGTACTTTTTGTGAATATGTCTAATTTATATTTATATATTAGCAGAACCGTAAGCACATACGAAACAACAAGCATTTAAAACATTAGTCGCGCAAGAGAGAGAGACAACACGGCAACACACTGAGACAAACATATTTTTTAATACATATAGATATATATAAGTAAATTGTTATTCGCATTTGCTGGCAAATACATGTGTGTGTGAGCATCATGTACTGAATGTTACAATAGGAGAAGAAATTTCCGCTGTGAAGTTTAGGACATTGTGTAAACAATAGAACGTTGTTATAGAGGTCAGATTTTTTTACTAGATATTATGACAAAAGGACATATTAAATCACTTGCAACACTCAGATACCCAGCTAGCATACCTGCCTAAAGAATTCCTTCTCACAAATGGACAACACGAAATAAAATCCGTCTACAAACACCTACATGTATATCTGCAACAGGACGAAGAGATTCTTAGCTGTCGCTCATGCCTAGGATGTTTTCAAGGTAGCGTGCTAATGCAAGTAGATATAAAAATTATTAATGTAAATAGTTATAACATTTTAACACTCTTTGTATATTGCACAAGCATCGTGTGCTATACCCCACGTTAGTCGAAAAAATCTTTTACGAAGCTGTGAAGCACAGGAATTGTCAGATCAACACTACTATGCATTGATGAAAACAGATATTTAAAAAAATTGTAAGGGAAAAATATAGTTGTAAAAACTTGTCAACCATCGCAATTAGATATTACATAAGCGCCGGCTCATGTACCCTGACAGCACTGGAGACAGTACATTCGGCTTGAAATTAAGGTATCGTAGGTTCAAGCTCCAGAGAGAGTCCTATAAATTCACAGGTAAAAAATGTAACATGATATGTAATTTTTAAAAATGTGTGTATTATATATATATTATATATTCATGTTTAAGTATCGAGCTCATCATGCAATAATCACAATGAACTATATATCCAACAATAGTCATAGCAAGATGTGTAAAGGCAATGTTTGATGTTCAACAGGAAGAGAGTTGGAAGTATTGTAGTAAGACCTTAACTTGCAACCTCCCAGCCATTTATAAACATTCATAGATGTAGATACAATTCTTAGCGATAGGAATTTTTAAAAAAAACTGCATTTTATTTGTTTTATATGTATTCATATTCTTAACCAAATAATATGCATATGCACATAATATGTCANTTCAACAGGAAGAGAGTTGGAAGTATTGTAGTAAGACCTTAACTTGCAACCTGCCAGCCATTTATAAACATTCATAGATGTAGATACAATTCTTAGCGATAGGAATTTTTAAAAAAAACTGCATTTTATTTGTTTTATATGTATTCATATTCTTAACCAAATAATATGCATATGCACATAATATGTAATGCAAGAAAATCATTAGCTCTGAGTTCATCAATAATAAAATGTATATCTTCGCTGACAGAATGATATCCACTTCCCTGCAATGGAACCAGTGCCCATAACCATCAACCATGACATTGAGGTTTTCATAAAATAAGTAGCTAGAATTCACGACACTCTTCGCAGAAGGTTCGTGATACATGTCTGCATCTATGTTCTTCTGTGATGAGTAGATTGTTAGATACCTCTGGGCCAGAGTACTAGGTTTGAATCTGCGTTTATTCTGTCCCAACTTTAAGTAACTCTTACGTACAGCAACACATGTATGCATTTGCTTTGCAGATGTCGGCACTTAATTATGATCAGTAGAATATGTATATTACATATCATAAGTATATATATATATATGCTAATATATATTCAACATAATTGGTTCATACACGACTGTTCTCAATGTATGTTCATCCCAAATACTGAAAGTCTGTCGGACGTTTGTAATTACATAACAAGCAGGTCACGCCGTGGCAACCCGAGGTGGACAACACATGCATTATGTTAGGCGAAAAAACATCTCCATTGGAAAATGTGGAACATAAAGGACAACACTGCCATGCACACTTATGTAAATTAATATAAAATTAAAAAAAATTTCAAGGACAATATTTATAAGAACTTACCAGCCATCGCAATCATCATATATTACACATACATGACCCTTACCAGAGGAATTCACTTTTATAGAAAAAGGTAACAATTTATTCAGTTCGAATAAATCCAGCAGTAAAAATAAGAATGACTCTTTAAAAATATAGTTTAATTTAAACTGTTGTTTGTAGTGGATATCGACCCTACACACTTTTAGGTCTATAAAAGCAGTTCGGACCGACATTTCACGTCGCTCAGGACATCTTTCTCTCTTCGAGAGGTCATAGTGAAAAATTTTCGAGATGATGTTCGAGTAGCTAGATAGGTTTATAGTCGATAATAACATATGGAAAGATTAAATCACTTACAGCACACGGCAAAGATTGCATACCTACCTAAAGAATTCCTTCTCGCATATACACAACATTAATTAAAATCCGTCTACAAACACTTATCTGTCTAGCTGCAACAGAACGAAGAGATTCTCGATTTTCCTCCCACGCTTATAATATTTTCCAGATAGTGCTACTGTTACAGAAACAACACATCCCAGGAGCTGGTGTAAGACAAATCGGGAGCGAGCAAAACAAAAAAAAGGCACCACCAACACTGAAAGGTGAACGAGTATAAAGAAGATGAGAGGTTGCATTGTCAACTTAGCAGGCTAGAAGATAAAAGAGAAGCAAATATAAGATTCTCTGAATACCCAGACTTGAAACCAGTCTTAATAAGACAACTACATAAAATGCTACACGACGTCAATCCCTACATAAAGGACTTGGAGTATCATTGATAAGATTCCTTTTTTCTGTGAAACTATTAATGTTGTTATGCATGCTGAAAAAAAACCACATCAAGGCCACATATGACGTTTTAACACCCCCACAACAAATGAAGTTTCTTTGGTGATGTAAGGTCAGTAATTTGATCAACGCGATATTGTATTAGAAAGCCGCAGTAGCTTTTTACATACAATAAGTGAAATTCATAAATATTGATGCCTTAAAATATACATTATTGTTTTGTCATGGAGAGGTTTGTTACTCACTTGCCATAATGCAGCGTATTTTCATAACTAAGTTGAGTATGAAAAATACTGTTTCTGCAGTTAGCTTTTATTCTTATCGTATAAGTACCTGGTAAACGACTGTGCTCTCTTCAATCAATATTTAGTATATGAATATGAGGAAATAGACACAGAAAGTATAAATTTTATTAGCAACAATCAGGGAAAGTAAATTCAGATAGTGATATCCTTCTTAACGACACCGTTTGCATGCAAGATCCTGACGCCAATCAGTTGGGTCAAATGGTAGTGCTGCCATCCTCATTCACCGGTGGACCGAGATACTTGCACGAGCGAAGCCAAGACGCCATGACATATGTTCAACATTATGGTTGCCTGACCTTTTAGTAGTTTACAGTAGATATAAAATACCGATTCGAACGCAGCGCTGGCGCACTATAGCTTTTTACCATCCATTTTCAAACCACTTTTAAAAACTAATGGGTTAAAAATANATAAAAATACTTACCCGTTTTCAAACCACTTTTAAATGTTAATGGGTTAAAAATACCCATTAGTTTTCAACTCACTTCTAAAACTAATTGTTTGAAAATAACCATAAATTTTTGATAATTCCGATTCGTGCTCGGTTGCGTGCAGCGAAAAAAAGTTACGTTAAAATTTGCGTTTGGAAAAAGGCGGTAGGTTTTTTTTTATTTAAGGGAATGAAAATGTATACTAAAAATGCGTTCGGGAAATAAAAAAAAATATATATATAATAAATAAATATGAACACAAATGAAAGTATACTGATGTCTAATAATACGAAGACGACCATGGCAATGAAAAAGGCTAATGCAACTGGTAATGTTAACAACGAATATAAATTAAAATGTGATGTTTTTAAGAAAAGAAATAAGAAGATACCTCAACAACCATTTGTCGAGTGTGAAACTTGTAACCACTATTATAAACCATCTCTTATAAGAAGTCATCTGAGAAGTAGATTGCACGAAGGTCTTGCGCCAGTGCAATAACCTATAAATGCATGGGAAGTTTTTAAAATACCGCAAAGTCTAATATCAAAACAGAAGTATCAAAGAGATAAGCAAGTTCAGTGTGAGGCTTGTAACCACCATTACAAACCATCTCTCTTAAAAAATTACTTGAGGAGCAAAGTACACAAATACACACTCAGATTCAGTGTAGAAGAAATTGAAAATGCATTTAAAAGTAGGATCAAGACTTATGCTGTAAAGAATGTGAATGCATACAAAGACCCAAATCATTTCCTAAACGATATTAAAGGAGCTGTCACCAGTATAATTAAAAAACATTTAAAATCAATGGACCTTAAAGTGAACATGAAATTTGTCGGTGAGTACAAAAGAGGAACTGGTGATAATATTGAATATGTAGAAAGCTTTTTTAAAACCAAGAACAAAATCATACCGAAATCAACTAATCTCGAAAAATATTATACCGATAGCATATTGAAAATCATAGCTAAAGTGGGTGCATTTGAAACAAAGGGCTCTCAGTGGGTGCTCAATAGGATATTCAATATAGAGGTACGAATAAATAAATATGTTCCATTTAAGGGTAGCTGTTATGTTGATCTTCCAGAAAAAATCAAAGCTAAGCAAGCAACAATTGATGATAATAACAATGATCAAAAATTTTTTTTGTGGTCTATTCTATCCGCATTACATCCAGCACAAAAGGAACCTCAAAGAGTGAACAAGTATTTGGATCATGAACATGAGTTTGACGAAGCACTTAAGGGTCTGCAATTTCCTACGAAATTGGATGGCATACCGACCTTTGAGAAAAGAAGCAGGATATAAATTTATGTATATAAATATAAAGAAAGAGAAAACAAGGATTATAAGGAATATATAATCTATCCATCAAAAGAAACAAAAAATAAGGTGGATAAGCGTATTAATCTTCTCTGCATCAAAGATGAAGCGAATGACCTCTACTGATGGCTAAAAAGTCCTTCGAAACTTATTAGGTCACAGGTGTCAAGACATGAACATAAAATATACATATGTGATAGATGCTTGCAACACTTCCACTCTGAAAGCAAGCTAAATGTTCACGAAGAAGACTGCCGAGATTATGATGGAATTAGAGTCGAACTTCCACATAAAGGAAATAACATACTAAGATTCAAGAACAAAAATCATTCTTTGAGAGTCAGTTTTGTTATATATGAAGATTTTGAGTGTTTGTTAACTAAAATCGAAACTTGCCAACCAAATTCCGACGACTCCTACATGAAGCCGTACCAAAAACGTGAGCCTATTAGTTTCAGTTACTATATAAAATATGAACACGAATACTATAAGGCTACAGTAACTAATGAAGGATCTGATGCATCTAGGGTATTCGTCAAGATGTTAATGGGGGAAGCAAAGGCAATAGGAGATGTCTACAAAAATTAAAAACCAATGGTTCCCTTGACCAACAAATAACAGATTGGTTATGATACAGCCACCCATTGTCATATATGTGAAAAGACTTTGGATGGAGACTCTGTGAGAGACCATGACCACCTTACAGGTAAATTTAGAGGAGCCGCACACAAAGATTGTAACTTATCCTATATAAATCCATGTTTTGTTCCTGTGTTTATACACAATCTATCTGGATATGACACACATTTATTTGTAAAGGAGCTGGGTATCGATGAAAATAAAATTGACATAATTCTCAACAATGAGGATAAATATATTTCTTTAACTAAACATGCATGTGAATGCGTAAATCTAAGATTTATTGACTCATAAAAATGTATGGCCAGTAGCATCGATAAGCTCTCTAGCAATCTTTCCAGAAGTCAATTCCGGGAAACGAGTAAATATTTTTCCAATGAACTTCTAGATCTTGTTACAAGGAAAAGCGTTTAGACATATGACTACATGGATAGTGTTCAAAAATTTTGTGAGACATCACTACCAAATAAGGATGCATTTTACAACAAACTCAACAAATGTGATATTACAGATGAAGACTACAAGTTTGCAAAAAAGGTGTGGGAAACTTTCAACATCAAATCCTTAGGAGAGTATACTCAGTTGTATAACAAAACAGATGTATTGATATTGGCTGATATTATAGAAAACTTTAGAGATGTATGTCTCAAAACATATAAGCTAGATCCTGCATGGTATTTCACAGCACCAGGACTAGCGTGGTATGCTATGCTCAAAAATACTAAAACATAACTAGAACTACTAACGGATTACAACATGATTTTGATGATTGTAATAGGTATTCGTGGTGGAATATCACAATGTTGCAAGAGGTATGCCAAAGCAAATAATAAATACATGAATGATTATGATGCCACAGTTGAAGCTTCTTATCTGGCATACCTGGATGCCAATAACTTATATGGATGGGCTATGAGTCAGTATTTACCAATAGGCGGGTGACAAAAATTCTATAAGATGCCAGAAGTTGATTTGAAGTAGCCACATGAACTACACCACCTCCACAAAGATCTACCACTGGCTCCAGAGAATAGAATACCAAGGCTCGAAAATGCCTAAATTATTAACTACCCTATATTTTAAAGAAAGATATCTACTGCACTACGTAAATCTTAAGCAATATCAGTCCCTCGGAATGAAGTTGAAGAAGATGCATAGTGCTTCTGGAGTTTGACAAATCAGACTGGCTCAAGTCCTATATTGATCTAAACACAAATATACGAATGAAGGCATCTAATGATTTTGAAAAGGACTTCTATAAACTAATGAACAACTCTGTATTCGGTAAAACAATGGAGAACATTAGAAACAGAGTGGATATACGGTTGTGCACAAGCAGCAAGCAAGTGGATAAATTAGTGGCTAAACCAAATTTTAAAGATAGAACAATATTTACTGACTCTTTGGTCGCAGTTCACATGAATAAAACAAAGCTGTGTTTTAACAAGCCCATTTATGTTGGAATGAGCATACTTGACTTGTCAAAGACTTTAATGTACGATTTTCACTATAATGTGATGAATCCAAAGTATGGGAAAAATATTGAACTGTGCTATCAAGGTACTGACTCGTACATATATTTTATAAAAACACCAGACTTCTACAGTGACGTGAAAGAAATGATCGATCATTTTGATACAAGTGATTATCCAAAAAATAATAGATATAACATGCCACAAATAAATAAGAAAATTATAGGCAATATGAAAGATGAATTTAATGAGAAAATAATGGATGAATTTATTGGTTTAACAGCCAGAATGTATGCCTTAAATGTGGAATGTGATTTAAATAAAAGAGCAAAGGGTGTGAAAAATACTGTAGTCAGGAATAAGATAAGTTTTGATGAATACAAAAAGTGCTTGTTTGGAAAAGAAGTGGTGTACAAAAGTATGAATCTCATAAGATCTAATAAACATGAACTGTTTACAATAGAGTTGAGAAAAAAATCATTAAGTTCCGAAGATGACAAAAGATTTATTCTTAAAGATGGTATTAATACACTGGGAGCACTACAAAATTTAAAAGGAGTGAGACTATGAAATATATATACGATCACCACCTTAAATAATGTTTGTCAGATGAATGGACTGATGACGTNTTTCTTAAAGATGGTATTAATACACTGGGAGCACTACAAAATTGAAAAGGAGTGAGACTATGAAATATATATACGATCACCACCTTAAATAATGTTTGTCAGATGAATGGACTGATGACGTATTCATGTATGGCAGTCATACTTTGTTTTTACTTATTGAATCTTTAAAATTAATGTTTTTAATGGGAAATGACCTATTAAAAACAAAATAATCATACATGTTCGCGCACTAGTTATCTTCAGTGAT
>NQII01006180.1:28537-133441 GCA_002778355.1 Clitarchus hookeri
TCTTTTAGTTAGCTTATACTGTTGGTACACATAAGCCTCATTCGGATGTGTAAATGCATCGCCAGCAGGAATATCAACAGATGTTGGGATATCAACAAAGATAACTCTTTAAATTAAATTTGTTGCACTATGATGAGATATTTTTTTCTGAAAAACCAACTCATTTAAATGATTGCTCTTAATATTGTGTAAATCATGTATTGCTAAATCATAACAGATTTTCATTCTTAAAGTAATTTTTACATTATTTTACTATGGTGAAGCTATTCTTCTAAATCGCATTCCGTCTGTGAGCCTGTGTGTTTTATACGAGTCAGTAAACTCGCGAGAGTGGGGCCCCCTCACCCTAAAAATATTCGAAACCGAACATTTGTTTTTACTAGACTCGGGAAATTGAGTATACTTAGTGAAGACACTCGACTTTTACGCTTTTGGACACTACTGAATTCTCATTTAATTACGGTAGTATTTAAATTTTTAAGTACAAAGGCNATGCTCATTTAATTACGGTAGTATTTAAATTTTTAAGTACAAAGTCATACCTCAGAAGGCTTTCAACTTATATAAACTAAAATTGGTTCGTTAACAGTCTACACTGTTAGAATTAAACTCAGAGACCCGTGTTCTCATTGGTCCTTTAAGTTTGCTGACGGTTTTCTCTAAAACATAATGTTAAGATACCATATCTAGAGAATTACACAACCCATTGCCGGATATTTTGGCGAAGAAATTACATGTAAAGCCACTCTAAAAAATACCCATATTATTTTTAAATAAATTTTTTTTTTTGACAGTATAACCGTTTAGGTTAGAATGTAATACATACCTAATCATTTTTCCATTTTCAAATACTTGCTATTCTGACAGTACTTATTGCAAGTAGTGAGTATAGTAATACGTTACTTCTTTTATAAGAAATTTTTTAAGACGTCATGACCAGAAAAAAATAAGTAAAATAAATAATCTACTTCAGCGATATCTCAGGAATTGCTCAAAAGGCTCCCGTCAAATTTCACATTCATGCAATACTTGCCTTGGAACTTTGTGTTAATGACAACGAGTAAGTTTTTTTAAGTTACACAAATATTTCCCTGCATGTAGGTAATTTATATAAACGCCGTACATTAAACGTCCCTTAATTTACGGAGAAATATGGCTAATTCTTTACAGCACTTCACCGGATTTCAAGAAATTTTTTGAAGTGTGTGTATTGTATTTTAACGATAAAACAGCTGCTATGTACAAAAAATGTNTTTAAAAGTTACTAATTTAGGCAACACGGTTATTATGTATAAACTCCAGACGACAGGACCTCCTAATTACACAGGGCTATGAACCACTGCGTAACTGGGTACTGATAGCGTAGGTAATATCAGGTACTAGGCGCGAATCATTGCCGGCCAGCCTCCTCGCCTTAGAGAGAACGGCCATTGAGAATGCTCTTAAGATAAGACCAATTTTTTAGAGCTTAGGTCATACATTGCTGGCCTAATATTAATACACAGGCACTGAGTAAATTATTTTTTTAAATATATACATATTATATATAGATAAAGCTTAATTTAAATAAAATATCTCACCACTTTTTGTACCTANAATATATACATATTATATATAGATAAAGCTTAATTTAAATAAAATATCTCACCACTTTTTGTACCTACTGCCGACTTGATTATCTTTAAGGGGAAAATACTTCGCTCGTTGGTTCCGTTTTGTATGTTGTGATCGAATCATAATTCGTTTATATTTTAGTTATCTANAATACTTCGCTCGTTGGTTCCGTTTTGTATGTTGTGATCGAATCATAATTCGTTTATATTTTAGTTATCTATCTGGCCAGATACAGAATTTTTACCATTCTGTGTTATCTTCTAAATATCTAATGTTGCTATAATATACTGAGTGCTAAAGAAACTCTACATTTTTATTATTTTACCGATTTGGCTCGATATATCCACAGTTACAAGTAGTCAGTCTGAAGAAGAGAAACAAAGAAAGGCATTGCAAGAGTAATGTTTGTTGAAAAACTAACTGTTGGTTGTGTATACATAGGTTTATAAGAATGATGTCTCTTTTTCATGGCATTGACTATCCATACGTTGACAATTGTAAACGCTGTTAAACGCTTTCACCTCTTCCCAATTTTTATTATTTTTTTTTTAAGAAAATGACATCCTGAAAACCACGACGATTATAGAAATTACCTGCTGGTGTACACTGGCGTTGAACTCCTTAAGTTGTTTGAAATGGAAGCGATTGTACTAACACTTTGCGTTCCATTGTAATATATCGTGTAAATACCAGGCTGCATTGCTATTGAGGGAAGCTCACAAATATAGATAATACTAATTACACTGACGCCATAATTACTTAAGCTTCACGTGAATGAAGCCTTGACNCCACGACGATTATAAAAATTACCTGCTGGTGTACACTGGCGTTGAACTCCTTAAGTTGTTTGAAATGGAAGCGATTTTACTAACACTTTGCGTTCCATTGTAATATATCGTGTAAATACCAGGCTGCATTGCTATTGAGGTAAACTCACAAATATAGATAATACTAATTACACTGACGCCATAATTACTTAAGCTTCACGTGAATGAAGCCTTGTCATATTGTAAGATTATATGTCAAAAATGTGTATAACGTGACCATTTAAGTTCCACTGGTATATTACACCATTTAAGAAACTACTTCAGTTATAGCTAAATTTATTAAATCATCAGAATACGATTAAAAGTTACAATATACTACTGAACTGTTCTGCACTACAGACTCTCGCTTTCTAACCGTTCTACCATAAAATGTCCTCCCAAGGTCACAAAATAACATGGGAGTGTGTATTTATAATTTGTAAGAAGCATTTTTTATTTGTCTTTAAGCAAATTCAGTAGTGCATGGTGAAAATAAATTTTCATTTTTATTTATATGACTAAATATTTGTGCAATTTACAACAGAATAATATTGCTATTTGCTTATTTATTTTGCATTTCCCAATTTAGTAAGTGATATATTTATTTTATTTTTGCTTGCAGGCGCTGTAATAAATAGAACTGACCACAATGGCAGTTATATTCAGCTATGTAGCAGCTGACATTGTAGTCGCTATTGCGACATGCTTGGTCGCTGTGTATCTGTACTTCACCAACGCCTTCAAATACTGGAAGAGAAGAGGTGTTCACTATATACAGCCTACGTCACTCTTGGGGAACATCGGTGATGTGATCATGCAGAGGGAGCACCTTGTAGAGTGCTTCAAGCGAGTGTACGACGACAACCCCAGTCACAAGGTCGTGGGATTATTCATCTTCAAAAATCCCATACTGTTGGTCCGTGACCTTGATGTGGTCAGGGATGTCTTGGTGAAAGATGCGCATTCTTTCCTGGACAGGTCCGTCGAACCTCTGAAAAATAGCAGATCTTTGCTCTCCAGAAGTTTGTTCGCTCTGACGGGCAAAGAATGGAGAAACATGAGAATCAAACTCACACCCACATTTACGTCCGGCAAGTTAAAGAAGATGTTTTATCTTATGAACCAGTGCGGGGAGCAGTTACTGTCCTGCATTGATAAGGAGATGGCAAAAGGTAATGTACATCTATTTCAGAGAGCACTTTGAATGTAGAGTATAAGGTAAATCAAAATAAATTTAATGATTCACTACACAACCTGTGCAGTGGTGAATTTCGTGTTTGTGCCGGGTTTGGTGGGGGGGAGGAGTTTTTTGCCTCGCTCCCCTTATTGCACTATTTCTTTTTAAAAAAGGGTAACATTCTTTGTAGTTTTTATAAATGCATTACACATAAATGAACTAAGTGAATTAAAGCAAATTTAATTATCACCTTCCAGTCATTTTCAGTCAACGGTAGCATGAAAGATGCAGAATGATGATTGTTATTAGGATTTGTGGTGTTAGCGGTGTTAAGAGGTTTTTCTTGCCACCAAGAACTGAACAATCTAGCAGGTACGAGCCCTCCTGTACCCCATGCACATCCATCTCCCTAAGCTGAAGTAGCTAAAGCTGCATAGACACTACTTTCTCATTTGTTTAGTTGCAATTGCAAGTCAGTTATTACACGTACGTCGTGACATATGCTGTTGTTTACAAGACTGAGCACTGATGTTTGTGTATAGTGTATAGAAGGCATGTAATCGTTAGCTAAAACACGTTATAGATTTTAATTATTACTTTACGTCTCGTAGAATGCAAGAGCATTAGCGACAGATAAATAAAACAGTAAAACCTTTCAAGAGAACCAGGGAAGAATGTGGCCATGGGTGATGACGCTATATCAGGGAAACTATAATCTAACACAGGACATTCAGTCCTTTGTTACTCGCGAATACAAGTCCCATATATGACTACTGCGCCAGCTCGCTAGGTTTTAAAACAAGTAAGATGTTTGATAATTGTTGAATATCAGTTTAGTATTTTGCTCACACCAAATTGCACATGTAACCATTAATTGAGAGTAAAATATTTCATAGACTACTTCAAATGGTAATAAAATGTTCTCTAGTCAGAATATATATTTTTGTATTTTTCTATGAGTCACACATTCTCGATAACCAAGACTACTTTACTTGTATTACTTCCATTAGGACATCTCACATTCGAATTTACTCTAACATCATGTTTACGTCTCAATTAAAATGGTGTAAATAAATTTTATTACTTAATTTTAATGCAGACTGTGCCAGTTTTCATAGTATATTAACTATTTATACGAATTGAAAAAGCATTCTACATAGAATATCCAATGGTTTTTTAAAACATCTTCAGCTAGTTCGCTTTTTTTCGTACCAGTTTCGTAGCATTGTTAAATAATAAATATAATTGAATTACAAAAATCTCAACGTCCTTTGTCCACAGTAATTAATTTATAAAACCTCTAACTGTTTCATTTTACGCTATAATCAACTTCGTCCATTTACGTATCTGCGCTATTCAGTAAGCCAACCACTGGCTACACTTTGCCAATTAGGCTCCGAAAATTGACCAGAGTCCAACTATTACTGTACAAGCACAACACGTATTTGTGCTCGTGAACAATGCTAAGACAGGAAACATTGGTAACTGTCGCTGAGAGTGACTGATATTATCTACCCTGCACACACCAATACATAACCACAGGCGTCTCCCTAGTCCCCAGAGCAATATTTGTAGTTATATAGCAGTTATTTTATTTGAGTCTCTGTTCTTCCTCTGTGGTGGTACTTTCGACCTGACGGTAAAGGAGACATGGAGTTAAAGGAGATGAGACCGTGCACAGGTAACCACTTTCTTTTTCCCTCCTTCACCTAGCTTGTGACGTACATTGTCAGTTCCCATGTTAGTATCGTCTTGTGCTGTTGACGAAGTTTGTATTTAGCAGTATAAGTAGCCATCTCTCATTACGGAATTGTGACAATGCGGAAATGCGCAGAACTATAAAGGGACAAATCTAACACATTTCTTAATGGGCAAACATCAGTAATGTAGAGGTATATTGGTTGTTGCATTGAACAGAATATTTGTTCGTTAGTAATTCTACCTGAAANCAAACATCAGTAATGTAGAGGTATATTGGTTGTTGCATTGAACAGAATATTTGTTCGTTAGTAATTCTACCTGAAAGCAAACTGCGTTGTCAACAGAGAAAGTATGTCAAAAATTCAAGCACTGTTTAGTCAATCGCATTTTTATTCAAATCAAATATGTAAATTTCCATTAGCATATGTACAATTTTTATTTGAAGCAGTGAGAATTAGATGTGAAGCAGAGCCGAGTTATGTTTGTATTTGACTTTCTGTAATTTTTCTTAAAGAAACACAGGCATTTTTTTTATCGCTTGCTATCAAATTGTAATGTTTTCTGTTTTAAATTTAACTTTGTTACTTTTTTTAATCTTTGAACTGCCCATTAAGATTGATGGGCATAACGTGCAGAAATATAAATGCATAGATATTGTAAATTTAGTTTTATAATTTGATTAAATTTTCCTTATTACCTTAAATGTGTATTCGTAAACTGTTCATTAAAAACATCACGCATGTGAGTGTCTATNATTTAGTTTTATAATTTGATTAAATTTTCCTTATTACCTTAAATGTGTATTCGTAAACTGTTCATTAAAAACATCATGCATGTGAGTGTCTATATATATGTGTGTATATATTGCGAGACGAAAATCTATGCTAACCCTGCGTGAGAGGAGTACTTAGGAACTGAAACATATTCTTCAGGGCTTAAAATGGTGATTTCTTAGGGTGGTAGAAGCCCTGTAACGTTGCAATTGAAAATGTGTAATGCAACAATAAATTGGATACCACGTGTGATTAAACAACGAAAATGGGCATGCAGGCTAACATTTACATGGCATAGGAGTAAGCAAAACCGAATTACGGAGAGTTTACCATTAATAAATTAAATAGGGACTGTCACCCTCCAACTGCTTAAAACTTTATAACCCTGCACGTGAAGTAATTTTACATGACATGTAAAATTGCATTCCAGCGCCGTTCCATTCTAGGGTTTCATTTCTGTCATGCTCGGGGATGACGGTCACCTACGGGTCCCAGCTGGAAAGACCGTCACTCGGAGGGTGTTGCCTTGCCCTCGGTGCACTCCCCACACGCCATTATTTTTACATGACATGTTAGTAATCAGCATTAATAAAGCAATAAAAAAGGTCCCCCTTAGTAGTACTCGCTAATCCTTACCATTTACTGAGAAAGCACATGTCAGGTTGTAAACCATACTATTGGTTGCCTGGGCGGTGGGCCCTGTACCACTGTCCTGCAATACGTGTAAAACTGATATCCTGGCTAATGTCCCTGTCCTAAGGCAACAGCTATATAACATTGGACCGCTGAGAAGTTATTGCGGTATAGTGCTCCATTGCATTGGTTCTTGTTGTCGTACCATGCGGCGACGAGTATGCCCGCCTGCTAGCAATGCGTTGGTAGATTACACAGTAGACAGTTGTTCACAACGTGTGTGATGGAGTGTAGTAATGAGTGTAGTAATGCATCTCATGTATGGGGAAATTATTTGTAATACAGCACCTGCACGTCGTCGATAGGCCAAAAAGTTTCCAACTTGACATTTACCAGTTGGACGTGCATTCACTTCAGTTTATCGGCGTTTGGACGATGACTTGCCACAACTACTTAAAAGTGTACCATTGTATCTAAGAGCAGAAACGTGGTACATACACGATGGTGCACCAGCGCACTTCAGTTACACAGAATGGCAGTATATAGATGCGCGGTACCCAGCGTGTTTGATTGGTCGAGGTGGATCAGTGGGTTGGCCATCCAGATTACCGAACCTAAACTCTACATCANGTACCCAGCGTGTTTGATTGGTCGAGGTGGATCAGTGGGTTGGCCATCCAGATTACCGAACCTAAACTCTACATCAACTTTTGAGGTCACTTGAAGGCCCAGGTGTATGCAACTGACGTGGACAATGTGGAGGATCTCTAATAATGTATTCAAGATGAATGCCGAACTGTAAAGGATAATCCCGGAATGTTGCAGAATGTGTGCCNCTGTAAAGGATAATCCCGGAATGTTGCAGAATGTGTGCCATTCATATGAGCATCGCATTCGTCCATGTATGGAGATGGGTGGCTCGCACTTCGATCGTATCTAAACTCTGCGCATTCGGAAAAAAATTACTGATACTCGGAACCAGTGTCAGTGTTTTTTGGTCTCCCTACACTAACACTATTTACTGAGGTGACATTTACATGCATTAGGAAAAAAAAAATTTACCAAGTTGTCAGTTGGTGTGTCTTTGAAAAAGGTTTAAATCTGCCTACCTCCCAGGCAACCATTAACCTACCGTCCAGCTAAACTGTGATTTCTGCTTTAACGCTCTGGATTAGCGGGTACTACGTAGGCAACCTTTTTTATTGCTTTTTTTAAGCTTAATACTAACATGGAATGTAAAATTGCTTCAATCGCAGGGTTACAAAATACTAAGCAATTCGAAGGTGCCAACCACTACTTAATTTATAAAGGGATAAACTCTCCGTAATGCTGTTTAGTGTAGTCATCTGCCTTGTAAACTATTTCCTGTATTCCAATTTTCATTGCTTAGTAGCAAGTAGTTTCCAATTTATCACTGCATAATACATCCGATCGCAACGTTCCAGGGCTTTTATAACCTTAAGAAATCACTTTAAGCCCTATAACGCATATTTGTGAGCCTANGTAGTCATCTGCCTTGTAAACTATTTCCTGTATTCCAATTTTCATTGCTTAGTAGCAAGTAGTTTCCAATTTATCGCTGCATAATACATTTCCGATCGCAACGTTCCAGGGCTTTTATAACCTTAAGAAATCACTTTAAGCACTATATCGCATATTTGTGAGCCTAGTTACTTGTCCTAAGGATTCCGCTCACGTCAAGTAAGCAAAGATTAACAACTCGCTTTTTATGTATCCGGTCACGTATCTACTACATATTAACGTATAAAAACATATGTATAAGTTGGTATGAATTAGGACACCTCCTCCTCCTCTCTCCATAACCTTAATATGTATCTGGATCCGCCCAACAAATCTATAACTAACCGAAAATTAAACAATATGATTTTATACAATTTGAANTTAATATGTATCTGGATCCGCCCAACAAATCTATAACTAACCGAAAATTAAACAATATGATTTTATACAATTTGAAGTTATGGGGTAAGTATGATGCATAAACACTTGATGTCCCATACTCTCATTACGAAACATAATAAATGCTATCTTAATCGTATATTCTAATTTAAATTCATGTATAAAGTACAACCTAACAATCAAAGAAAAAATAAGTCTGTAAAAATGCACCAGATTTTAAAAAATTTTGATTTAACTTTTAATTTCAGTGACCTACTGCCATTTACAATTACCACTTTTAACATATAGGAATGAAGATTCAGATTAATTTCTTAAATAGTGTTTCTTTACAAACATATAATTGTTGTAATCTTATCAAAACTTTTATTTTGTTCTTCTCATTCTAAAAGTTATTTATTTATTTTTGTCAGGAAAGTGTGATGTGAAGGACACAGTGGCCAGATACTCCACAGACATCATAGCATCGTGCGCCTTCGGAGTAAATGCCAACGCCCTAGCAGATCCCAAAAGCGAATTCCGATCAACTATGAGGAAGTTAGTCGAACGAACAAGAGTTCAGCAGTTTACCCCCGTCCTCACTATTTTTGCGCCATGGCTGATAAAATTGTTGGGGATTAAAATTTACGACGGAACAATCGACAACTACGCCCGCAAGACATTCTGGGATGTTGTTGACTATCGAAAGAAGAACAAAGTAGTCCGTAAAGACTTTGTGGATATACTGATGATGATGAAGAATGAGGGCGAAGTCCAAGCTGAAGATGCAAATGATTTAGAAGAAATAAAGCAAGATAATAGATACAATGAGATCAAAAACATCAGAAACGACNATACAATGAGATCAAAAACATCCGAAACGACAAAGTAAACTCCAGTAAGTAATAAAATATTAATTACAATTTTATATATTTTATATTCCTTGTTTAATGTGAAGGTGTTTAATTTAATAAAGCTCATATTGTCAAATTAAAAAGAAAAAGCATTTTAGCTGTAATTAAATATATATTTTCTTATAACTTCTTATTGATTTGGTATATATCATTTACAAAATTATCTACGACATAAATAATTTAAAATTGTATTATTGCATTTTTTTCAACGGAAATATACATATAATCTTCAATCGATTTGATGTAGAAAATTAATTATTATAATTATTGGTCAAAGCTATCCATTTCTTCAACCGGAGGTAAGACATGGGATGTTGATAAAAATGGTGGTATTAGTGATAATTTGAAGTATAGCAGTAAGTTTTAATTACAAATATTTTCCAGAACTAGAGGACGATGACTTCGTAGCTCAGGCCCTTATTTNGATGTGAAGGACACAGTGGCCAGATACTCCACAGACGTCATAGCATCGTGCGCCTTCGGAGTAAATGCCAACGCCCTAGCAGATCCCAAAAGCGAATTCCGATCAACTATGAGGAAGTTAGTCGAACGAACAAGAGTTCAGCAGTTTACCCCCCTNGTCGAACGAACAAGAGTTCAGCAGTTTACCCCCGTCCTCACTATTTTTGCGCCATGGCTGATAAAATTGTTGGGGATTAAAATTTACGACGGAACAATCGACAACTACGCCCGCAAGACATTCTGGGATGTTGTTGACTATCGAAAGAAGAACAAAGTAGTCCGTAAAGACTTTGTGGATATACTGATGATGATGAAGAATGAGGGCGAAGTCCAAGCTGAAGATGCAAATGATTTAGAAGAAATAAAGCAAGATAATAGATACAATGAGATCAAAAACATCAGAAACGACAAAGTAAATTCCAGTAAGTATTAAAATATTAATTACAATTTTATATATTTTATATTCCTTGTTTAATGTGAAGGTGTTTAATGTAATAAAGCTCATATTGTCACCTTAAAAAGAAAAAGCATTTTAGCTGTAATTAAATATATATTTCCCTATAACTTCTTATTGATTTGGTATATAGCATTTACAAAATTATCTACGACATAAATAATTTAAAATTGTATTATTGCATTTTTTTCAACGGAAATATACATATAATCTTCAATCGATTTGATGTAGAAAATTAATTATTATAATTATTGGTCAAAGCTATACATTTCTTCAACCGGAGGTAAGACATGGGATGTTGATAAAAATGGTGGTATTAGTGATAATTTGAAGTATAGCAGTAAGTTTTAATTACAAATATTTTCCAGAACTAGAGGACGATGACTTCGTAGCTCAGGCCCTTATTTTCATAGGGGCTGGATTCGAAACTTCTTCGTCCGTCATATCATTTACACTTTACGAGTTGGCTTTGAACCCTACCCTTCAAGACAAGTTACGAAGCGAGATACAGACAGTTCTCGACAAACACAACTCAGAAGTGACGTACGACGCTATAGCCGAGATGGAATACCTGGAAANCAGACAGTTCTCGACAAACACAACTCAGAAGTGACGTACGACGCTATAGCCGAGATGGAATACCTGGAAATGACGATGTCAGGTAAGAGCAGTTAACAAAATGTTAACACTCACTCTGTTTTGTTGGGTTAGTAGTTTTAAGATTATATTTCGTGTTAAAAGGTTTTGTTGGAAAAATCAGACATAATACCGGAAAAGCACACACAAATTAACAATTAAGAACTTTTCTAAAACATTACAAATAAGGCATCTCATCCGAAAATATTTTTTTATTCTACTTTTTCCAAATCATTTACATTAACGCAAAGAAATTAAAGTATTTAATTACAGTTATCAGTAGAGTGAATGTGTATCATATGTATTGGGTATATACATATAAAACGCCAATAAATAAACAGTGGTCAAATTAGCGACATATTATCAATAGGTATTATTTAAGGACATTTGAAAATAAAAATGAGTTGTGCATTGCTTCAGTAAACACGCATTAAAAACTATGTTTCGGTCGCATTTTTGGGAATAAGATGATTATGAACGCGTAGTGAGGCCACAGTGGCGATAGTTACGTATGCATCCAACCTTGCAGTATGCCTAAAGGTAGATAGTCATCAGCTCTTCAACAGGAGTAGTAGTATATAATGGGTTGGTCCTGGCCCAGATATTATGCATTGCTCAACCTCATTTAAAAATCAAAATTTTAATACAAAGAAATATATATTGTCAAAACATACTTTCACTTGGCTTAAATTATTGTTAAAAACAACACTTGTATTGTTTTTAANAAGAAATATATATTGTCAAAACATACTTTCACTTGGCTTAAATTATTGTTAAAAACAACACTTGTATTGTTTTTAACTTTAAATATAATTTTCGTTGAATATAATGATTAAAAAATATATATATTCAGAACCAATACTCTACTTACTACTCTCCGGATAGTGAAAGATTGCGAAAACCACAATAATACCTAACACATTGATTTCTTATGAGAATGCGTTCGACTGTCAAGTCCACGACGTTGCGATCCGTCTAAATCTCTTCATTCACTCAAGAGAAAATAGCGCAATTAAATAACACCAGTATAATAAATTTTATACGAAAATTACCGATATGTCTATATAAAATGATATATGTTAAGTATATATTTAAAATATATCATTCACATAGGTAAAATTAGATCACTGCGTTGTAATAATTACAGTTAAGTTTTCCATTTTTCTAATCTATATTAAAATTGATATTATATATATCTTTTTTTTAACCCTATCTGACAACATTTATGTACATTACATGTTATTTAATTTGCGATTAGATGAAATTTAATTTGTGCTAATCTTCTGCTGCCTAAAAATATTCCACATTTTTACAAATATTGGTTATAATTTACTATATTTTGAACTACTTTTCGGCTATCTGTAAGTTATCTTTTGTTAATTTTNTTTACAAATATTGGTTATAATTTACTATATTTTGAACTACTTTTCGGCTATCTGTAAGTTATCTTTTGTTAATTTTTAAACCCTTATTAAAGAACATTTTACTTACTTTAAATTCACATACTTTTATTCTCTTTATTATTTATCTATCTGTTTCCCATCATGTAACCCATTTTATGTAATTCGTCCTTTACATATGTTGTTACATTATTTATGTTATTTTGTAGACTCAATTCGAAACATTTTTTTATTATATCACTATTGAATTTAATAATTATTAAAATATGAATTAAATAAACTTAAAAATGTATTATGTATAGTTGCGAAACACTCATAATTTTAAAATTTGCCAATATAAAATATAGAAAATTTCTTATATTTTAATTACTTGTGAAATGGAATAATATTAATTTTTATTTATTTTTGTTAACAAACTTATATTCTTTAATATTTTTTTGGATTCTACTGTTTCTATAATAATTCAAGTAAATATTACAATAATTAATGACAAGTCTCTCGTCAGACTTAAATGAGATTTATATTTTTACACAAATACTTAATGAATTTTCATTTATTTAAATAAATTATTATTGTGTTAATGCCCAATGTCAAATGCCATATAATAATAATGTTATTCCATTCTTCTAAAGTTGAAGAATGATCAGAAACTTCATCTTGTATACCACGTCCTAGATTATTTATTAATTTCAACATCCAATAAACAGGTTATTTTCAAATTTTAATAATCTTGACAAACATTTAATGCATAATTTTTGTATTTTGATCAATACTCTATAATTAATTTCAATCATCAATATTTAAAAACCTATATGTGTTAAAGTTTTGGTTTATACGCACAATTTGGCTTACATTCGAATACGAAATAGAAATCTTTTAACATTAAGGGAATGATTGTGGAAGCTTTCATTTAATATACAAACAGTTTATACAAAAATAACATAACATCTTATAAAAATGTCATACAAACGTTGTTGAATCAATCTTACGACATTGTTCTGATATGGCAGACAGCGAATTGTTCCCACATTACCCCGTCCTCAGTAACTAGCTGAGTGCCTAATAAAGTTTGCCGCTACACCTATTATTTGCTGACGACACAGATGTTCTCTCTGTTAGACGATGCAAGTTATTAATAGCGATTTGAGTATTGTTGTGTTGTTCAGCCAACTTTCTCCGAGTCATTTTATTTGACCTTATCAGCTTCAGTCAATTTGTATTGAGGCGGAGTTAATGTAGTACCTAAAGCCGGTATAGTTTATAAAATATTATGATTTCTGGTCTCTCATTGATAAAGTTAACAAAACTTTTTTATCTCATTATCTATGGCTTTGAGAAATAGCTTGTGACTTACACTGAAGAGCCAAAAAAAACTGTTACACCTGCCTAATATCGTCTAGGGCTCCCGCGAGCATGCAGAAGTCCCGCAAGACGACGTGGCATGGACTCGACTTATGCCTGAAGGTATGCAGGAGGCAATTCACACCATTAATCCAGCAGGGNCCCGCAAGACGACGTGGCATGGACTCGACTTATGTCTGAAGGTATGCAGGAGGCAATTCACACCATTAATCCAGCAGGGCATTCCACAAATCCAATCTGCGCCAATTTGAGAAAGGGTTGCACATCGGTCATGTTTAATGATTCTCATAAGTCGTCGTTTGCCCCGTTCTTTTACGATCTTTTTCCGGCCGCAGAGATGTGGAAGATGTGATGTTTTACCGAATTCCCAATATTCAAGGTACACTCGTGAAATGGTCGTTCGCGAACATCCAAATGTTATCGCTACCTCGGAGATGCTATGTCCCATGTCTGGTGCACCGATTATAACACCATGTTCAAACTCACTTAAATCTTGATAACCTGACATTGAAGCAGCAGTAACCGATCTAGCTGCCGACCGCATCACGTTACTGTGATTGGTTCCATATCTCTGTCATTTGCATACGCACGCTTATACCAGTTTTTTTAGCTCTTCAGTTTATAAAACAAATGTTGAGGGTTAGATTCTCACATAGATGCTCAAAATGTTCACTGCCATACATTGTAATTCCAAATGTCTTCCACTCTCACATTATTTTCCACTTCCCCGAATTCTAGCCGGTCATTTTCACTTTCTATTCTCCCAATGCTTGTAGCCTGCAATCGTTGATCACTGTGTCGCCAAACGTCGATCCGATGGTGATACACAAATGACACTAATTGCCGTACAAGACTAAAAAGAGGCACACCGCAGCTTATTTATCTGAGCTGATCTGTCCCATAAGGTTCTTTGCACCTTGAATCATGCTGGGTGGAAGAGAGTGATTACATGAAAATTGCGCGACGACTTCCCAAATCATTCTGTCTTCCAGGAATGGGAATAGCATCAGTCCCGATAGCATCTTTGTGGTACATGTTANATGCTAGGTGGAAGAGAGTGATTACATGAAAATTGCGTGACGACTTCCCAAATCATTCTGTCTTCCAGGAATGGGAATAGCATCAGTCCCGATAGCATCTTTGTGGTACATGTTAGTGATCACTTCTATTTTGTAACTCTGCCAATCATACTCCAGTTATAATGCTGATATCAATGCACGCTCGGGTGGAAGGGAATGGGCACGGTGCCTCGCGGACACATAAAACACTGCCTCTCCTTAAGTGTGTTTGCCTTGAACAGAATCTGTAATATCTAGACCTCTGTATAGTGCCAGTTGGACAATGTGAAGATTTTTAGGCTTTGGGCGGCAGCTTTGATGATTAAATCGAAATACAGCAACATTGATTGATTTCAGAATCCTGTAGGGGCCTTCCCAACAACTCTGTACCTTCGGGCCATACCTTTTTCGCCTCTGTGGTTTGTACAGCCACACCATTTTGTCTGTTTTGAAATACCTCGCCTGACATTCTCCAGTCTTACCGTGTCTCTATCCCGTCACTGTTTATTTTGAGGTGCTTTCGAGAAAATTCATGAATACTGAATAGTAATTCGCTGGCATACTCTGGGCGACAGCTCCCTATCGGTCCATCAAATGGCAGCTTACTAGGGATGCCTAACTCTTCTCCAAACAATATCATTGAAAGTATTGATAACTCTTGTAGACTCGTGAACTGCCTACGAGTAAGCAATTATAAACCGTGGCACCTTTGGATTGCAGTCTTTTTGGTTGTCTGCCATGTAGATAGACTGGTACTGTAAGAGTGTGAGAAACCTCTCGACAATTCCATCCAACTGAGGGCCTAAAATTGTAGTCTTAGTCTTCTTGGTCCCCCAGAATATTTCTTACGTCTCGGAAAACAGCAATTTGTAAACTTTGTCACTGATAGGAATGGAGTGCTGTTATAACCCCAAAACTCGCGAAAACATGTTTTACGAGTGCACCGACCATATTTAATGCTTCTTGGTTTTGGAGGAGAATGACCTCAAGCCAACTTGTGAAGAAATTTGGGGCCACTAGTCGATTCCGATTACTTCTTACTGTGACCAGCAAGAGAGCAGAATATTAACTACCATTGTATCGAATATGGCCCCATCATTGCATTTAAAATACTGAACTTGTGCCCAAGTCCTCGGTCCCATTCTCGCATTACAAGTGTCGCATATTCGTCACCACTTCTCAACGTCCTTTCGGTAATGAAGCCAGTAGAATCTCAGTCTCTGTCGAGGATCCTATTAACCCCAAAGTAGCCACTGGCTGCCATATTATGCAGTTACTTTAATAGGTTTGGACCTTGCATTCTGGAAGGACAAACTGTAAGGGTGTGTGGTTGCCAGTATTACTTTTCCTGTTCTAGTAAAACACACGATTCTTTAGTATGAGATAGTTCCATTGTTTCCAGAATGCTTAGACTTCTGTGCTCAAAGTGGAAGACTCTTCCCATTCTGGCCAAAAGCCAACATATTTAAACAGTAGTAGTGGTTACAAAGTGGGATAATTTAGTTGTCCTGCCCAAATATCCTCATTGCTTCTAGTCGACACATCACAAAATATAGGATCTGGGATTCTGGTCCTTCCTACTTTCCGCATCTCAACTCCATTTGTTTTTCCTTTTTAACATTCCCAATGATGACTGAATGGTTCGCAAGGCCTCCTGTTAAGTGAATCTGCATTCCTGGGAATGAATTCAGATCTGAGCTATAACGAAATTCATATTCCGGAATATTCTGTCTCAATTAGCCCATTAAAACTTTGAGAGTCTTTAAATGTTGTATTCAGTGTAATGAAGTGTGGTCTGTTCTTGGAATGAAATGTCTGCCATCTAGATAGGGATAAACTGTGAATTTGCCTTCACTATTCCAGAAGATTGTTGCATGTCACACAGTAATATATGNCCATCTAGATAGGGATAAACTGTGAATTTGCCTTCACTATTCCAGAAGATTGTTGCATGTCACACAGTAATATATGTCAGGCTTTTGCAGTACTTCACTGAAGTATTCTAATGGCCTCTACTTCTTNTGTTGCATGTCACACAGTAATATATGTCAGGCTTTTGCAGTACTTCACTGAAGTATTCTAATGGCCTCTACTTCTTATCCTGAATATGACATGAAACAGCTCCGAATCCTACATCACAGCCATCAATATGCCCAATGATGGTGTCCTTTCTGTTCGGGAAACACATGACTGGAAAAAAGTCTTAAGTNCATCACAGCCATCAATATGCCCAATGATGGTGTCCTTTCTGTTCGGGAAACACATGACTGGAAAAAAGTCTTAAGTGTTTGAGAGGAGGGGGGAGATATCTAAAATTTACTTTGTTTACTAAAAGCAAATTCGTACCTGGTGGTAAAATGAAATTTCATTTTAGTCTCAGTCAGTTATGCAGTGGCTTGACAATTGTAGCGAACCCAAGTAAAAATCAATGGTAGAACGAACACAAGCTGAGATAATTCTACACTTCGGTTTTGTCAGTTCGTGTTCGCCAATCATTATTACTTTGTTATACTCGGGGTTTGTTTCAATGCATTTATGTTGCAAGACAATCATTTTTTTTAATGGCACTTCTTATTAAACAATTTCAATTTGGTTGCGGCTGCTTACTAGAATACAGACTATTTAGATTTCCTTCTTATGGAAATGAAATAATTTAGGTAAATCTTGCAGATGTCTAAAGGGACGACATTTTCTTTCTTGTGTTCGAAGGTGCCAAGGGCTTTACACAACCTAAAAGGCATACCTTTTAATTTCCAGGATCCTTTCCCTTCGGCACCCAAAGCAGTTGTCTATTAGTCCTCTGGGCCCACTTTGCATTGCCAGTACCTGATAGTCATGTTTAAACTAGATATCCATTGTGAACTTGTTAAGTTGTATTGTGCTTTCTGTACTTGCTAGGGAATAATATAATTTCTTTATCACTTAATTATGCTTGCGGTAGTACACATGAAATTTCATAGAGCCATCTTTCATCTTCATAAGTAGAATAGAAGAAGATGATAGAATGACTGATGATTCTATCACATTTTACTCACTCATCACCTTCAAAATACCCTGAACTCCTTCCTGTGAAACTAGCTGTAATCTTCTTGGAGGTTGCTTTATGGTACTAGCATCTCCTTTATCAAAGCGATGGCAGGTTACATNGAAACTAGCTGTAATCTTCTTGGAGGTTGCTTTATGGTACTAGCATCTCCTTTATCAAAGCGATGGCAGGTTACATAAGTAGTTCCAAAATCATTCTATTCACAGTAGGAGGCATCCCGATTTCACTTTGGTCATTAAGATAAACTCTTCTCCNATCATTCTATTCACAGTAGGAGGCATCCCGATTTCACTTTGGTCATTAAGATAAACTCTTCTCCCGTCTTCAGTTCAGGTTTTATCTTGTTTTTACTAGCAGTTCCTTCAGTACTTCTTGTAGAGGGCATTCGATTTTTTTTTGGTCTTGAAGCTTTAGGAACATTTGGAATTACTTATGTGATCTGCTTGCAATCCCATATTATTGCACACGCCACCCTCACAAGATATACTGTAATATCTGACAAATTAATAATTCTAACACCCAAACTGTCTGAATTGTTACAGTACTTGGCCTTTGCTACAAGGGCACAGCTTTGCCGGATGCCTCCTTTTTATACTAGTTCAATTAGACTCAGTAAACATCTCAAAAATCCTGCCATGTTAAAACCATCATCTCNATGCCTCCTTTTTATACTAGTTCAATTAGACTCAGTAAACATCTCAAAAATCCTGCCATGTTAAAACCATCATCTCGGTACTGCCTACCCATAGCACTCCAAGTTGAGTATCAATACAGTACCCCAACCTATGTAGTACATTGGGCCCGAAAATACACCCATTCTCTAATAATGCAATTTAAATATAGTACTCTAGGTTAAAGTCATAAATCATCAAATTCGCTCTTCTCTTACTAATAACTGTGGCGGGTTCGCCAGTTAGAGAAGTCAAATAGCACTGTTCCATACTGTCGTCGGGCGATTAGTGGGAAGAAGGTCCGAAGATGTCTTGTATTATCACAGTTATCGTCACCCTAGTGTCGACGAAAATCTGACAGGGTGCATCATTCAGCATCCCCTCCACCGATATGGAACTTTAATTATGTTTCACCGGATGTATCTTTAAAAAAATTCAAATCTTCCTTTAAGAAAATATTCAGCTTTGTCCCTCATGATCGGTGTTGACAAATTTTCCGAATGTGTTGTAGGTTTACCTGCCTTTCGGTGCCTAATTTGCCATTGCTGCATGCACTGCTTCTGTAGTGGGCTGTAATCTCTCCACGTTTCCAGCACTCTGGCTTCTTGGATGAATTGCGACGAAGATCTCCATCAAGTAACATTGCAACGGTGTCCATTTTGTCTGTCTCTAGATTCTGCAATGTCTTCTTGATGTAGCTGTCGGTGTATTCGTCCACTGTCACTTCTAGCACTGGATGTCGGGGCGTCTTCATCTGTCTTGCTGAGTCCACCTCTAGTGACTTGGATAACATACTCTGCATGGTGTGGCATCGGTGAGGTGCGCTAAGCTACTCAACGTAGCTCCTCTGTATTGCCGATTACATATATGAAGGAGCCGACTGCGATGATGCTGCGAGCCTACATGGTNTTGGCGATTGCATATATGAAGAAGCCGACTGCGATGATGCTGTGAGCCTACATGGTCCATTCTTCCAGATATAGTTGGGTCAGCCGCAAGATATCTTGCATAGCTCCCGCAGTGGCTTTCTGGTCACTGGGTCCAGCTTCGCAGTTAGACATGGTGGAAATGTCGCATGTATCGGTCATCAAAACATAGCTCCACGACCGACACCAGTGTTGGGTAATCCAGTCGATGTTGCTTTGTCAGAGACTGTAGTATACTCAGTGCTGGACCTCTCAGTACAGTCGCGATGTAGGAAACCCATCGTAAGGGGGGAGCTTAACTGTGAACTCTGACGTTATTTTAAGCTCATGGCTGATACCAACGCCACCGAGCTGCCAGACATACCACCCCTAGGTGGTTATTTCGGTGATACTGAAACCACACTCTTCGGTTATCCCTCCCACACCACTTAGTACTCATCTGCTGAATATATTTCCTGCCTTTCGGTCTTAAATGCATACACTTCCCTTTTTATTTCATTATCCATACTGTCAATTCTACCACTGACACTCTACATGCTTCATTCTTCCACTGACTTAGTTAATCCTTTCGTTTACATTGTCCATTCATTAATATAAAATGTCCTTATTTTAATTTTTACTGTGGATTCTATCTTTTATACTGTCCACGCTTTCATTTTCAGTGTCCCGTCTTTAATCTACAATGGCAATTATTTTATTTTAAATGCCTTTATTTCAATAAAATGTTGATNGGAGCTTAACTGTGAACTCTGACGTTATTTTAAGCTCATGGCTGATACCAACGCCACCGAGCTGCCAGACATACCTCCCTAGGTGGTTAATTCGGTGATACTGAAACCACAGTCTTCGGTTATCCCTCCCACACCACTTAGTACTCATCTGCTGAATATATTTCCTGCCTTTCGGTCTTAAATGCATACACTTCCCTTTTTATTTCATTATCCATACTGTCAATTCTACCACTGACACTCTACATGCTTCATTCTTCCACTAACTTAGTTAATCCTTTCGTTTACATTGTCCATTCATTAATATAAAATGTCCTTATTTTAATTTTTACTGTGGATTCTATCTTTTATACTGTCCACGCTTTAATTTTCAGTGTCCNATATAAAATGTCCTTATTTTAATTTTTACTGTGGATTCTATCTTTTATACTGTCCACGCTTTAATTTTCAGTGTCCCGTCTTTAATCTACAATGGCAATTATTTTATTTTAAATGCCTTTATTTCAATAAAATGTTGATNATTTTCAGTGTCCCGTCTTTAATCTACAATGGCAATTATTTTATTTTAAATGCCTTTATTTCAATAAAATGTTGATTCATTCATATATACAGTTCATTCTTTCATTTATACTTTCCATTTTTTTTATTTTCAATATTTATTTTTTCGTTTACACTGTTCATTCAGTCATTTATCCTTTCCATTCTTTCAATTAAACTGCCATTTCTTTCATTTACTTAGTATATTCTTGTATTCACTATCTCGCAGAGGTCTTATATCATTCTGTCTACAATGTCATTGTGTGTTTAATTTTTGTGCATTAAATCACTTACAATAGTAATTTGGTTCCTTACATACCCAAATATATTTATTTGACTATTTATATTCTTGTCAAAACTGTTTACACTTTCTTTACAATACTAACTTTGTTATTTGCTGTACCAAATATTTCAAGACATTTACACTTGCACTCACACTCCCTGTTTGGGTACTCTGCCCTTCAATTAATGTTAATGGTACTTAAAGCTCCACAGACATTTTCCTCGTCATCGTTCATTGCTGAGCCTGCACCAAAAGCCTTCATTTTGTGTCGTAGATCTACTATAATTAAATATTTTTATATCACTAATGACTAGTCTATTGCTTTACTTCACTTACAAATTGTTGCCTCCATCCCATTTCTGGCATCAGGGTAACAAGTCTGTGAGTTCGTGAGGGATGGAGATTTTACATAAATGAAAGCATTTAATTTACTATTCCTAATTTATTTAGAATGTGATAAAAACATATTGTCTTTATNGATTTTACATAAATGAAAGCATTTAATTTACTATTCCTAATTTATTTAGAATGTGATAAAAACATATTGTCTTTATTTACAATATTAAACACACTAGTAATTTTTCTAATAATATTTAATATTCCTATAAGTAAGTGCAATATTTAATGCAANTTACAATATTAAACACACTAGTAATTTTTCTAATAATATTTAATATTCCTATAAGTAAGTGCAATATTTAATGCAAACCTGTCTTTGTGCTAGCGTTACACATATACGCTCAAAATGTCCACTGGCATACATTTACATCAAATCCAATGTATGGATCACACACATTAATTCCAAATGTTTCACAGTCCAGCCGGTTAGTCTTACTCTCAACTCTCCCGATGTTTGCAGACTACACTCGNCATTAATTCCAAATGTTTCACAGTCCAGCCGGTTAGTCTTACTCTCAACTCTCCCGATGTTTGCAGACTACACTCGCGGGTCACTGCTTCGTCACCTATCTCTCCGATGTTGCTACACACCTGATACTAATTGCCGTACAAGACCCCAGACTNCGGGTCACTGCTTCGTCACCTATCTCTCCGATGTTGCTACACACCTGGTACTAATTGCCGTACAAGACCCCAGACTCACTACACAGAGACACGCCGTGACTTATTTAGGCGAGTTTAATTGGCGCAGAAGATTCTTCGCACCACAAAGTTGGGCGAGGGTTGAATGGGGGATTATAAGAAAATTCACTCCACAGCTACTCAAGTCATTCAATCTTCCAGGGCCGGGAGTGGCATCAGTCCCGATAGCCTTATCATGACACAAGTTCGTGTTTCGGGTTTATCTATGTACAGTGGCTCACATTAATATTCGGCCAACTATGATTATCGCAGNTGACACAAGTTCGTGTTTCGGGTTTATCTATGTACAGTGGCTCACATTAATATTCGGCCAACTATGATTATCGCAGTTTCATGTCATTATGTTACGTTAGTAATGAAGATAAACATAAATCATATTGCACAATCATTCTTGTGAGCTTTAAATGAAATATAGCGTTAGCCAATAACGAAAATGAGCAATGCAACTTAACAAACAATATAATTTTGTCATCTCATGCTGCATAAGTACGTTACTTCAATATTTGGCTATCATCATTCAAACACAAACATGATCCTCTTTGCAAATTAAACAAACATTAATTAGTACCTGGTAGCATGGCCATTCTGTTTCATTACTTCTCGCAGGCGTTGTGGCATATTAGCAATTATTTTCCTGGCACATTCGGAGCCAATCTTACTCCATTCTTCCTTGAATGTTTTCTCTCATTCTTTTGTGGACCTAATTGTTGTTGTACGCAGTCTTCTTTTGACNTACTCCATTCTTCCTTGAATGTTTTCTCTCATTCTTTTGTGGACCTAATTGTTGTTGTACGCAGTCTTCTTTTGACTTCATTCCACAGGTTTTCTATGGGATTCAGGTCGAGTGATTGAGGAAGTGTTTTAATGAATTTGGGACAGTTATACAAAAAACCAGCTCTTGACAATGTACGACTTGTGTTTTGGTAGAACTTAAACGTGTTCCTAATGCCCAGATTATCAGCCCTCTTGTGTAGGTTTGCTTTCAGGATGTTGAGATCGTCTTCCTTTTTCATTGTTCTATCAACGTGCAGCCTCTCCAACACCTGCTAAAGATATACAACCCCAGATCATAATACTGCCTCCATTGTGTTTCACAGTATGTTGTATGTTCCCAGGTTTTAGCTCCTGATTTGGCTTGCGCCATACTGTTACCCTGCCATATGAACCAAACACATTCAATTTCGTCTCATCAGCAAAAATAACATCATTCCACCAGATTTCATTTATGTCAGCGTGGTCTTTTGCGAACGTAAGTCTTTTCTTCTATTTGCATAACTAATGAAAGGCTTCTTTCTAGGTACCCTGCCATTATATCCTGCTCTTCTGATAACTCGTCGTATGGTTTCTGGATGGACGTTCTTTCCACATTCATTGAGTACCTCCGTGGTACGTTTGCAAGTAATAATTTTTTATCTTTCTTTATTTTCCTGATTACTAGACATTCTTCTCTCTCTCGTCTAGTTTCTTTGGCTGTCCTTTTTGAGGTACCGAATCTATTCTGTCTTACTTCTGAAACCTTCTTATGATGTCTCCGACAGTGGACCTCGGCAGATTCAAGTGCTCCGCAATTCCTCGTTGAGATTTCTTCTTTGCATGATGAAAAATGACCAGCTGCCGCTGTTTAAACGTTGTATTCTTGCCCCTACGTCCCATTTGCCAGACTGACGCAGCCAATACAGCTGCCCAATACAATCTCTCAGCGCAGAGAGCGTGCAGGGAATTAGACGAGGTACGAACGCAATGTGCATCGTGCCTGTGCCACGCGTCCACCACAACTGGTTGAATATTAAAGTGACGTACGTATGAAGCACGGGGTGACAAAATATTGTGTTTCACTAACTTGCACTGCTCGTTTCAGTTATTGGCTACTATTGCATTTCATTTAAAGTACACAAGGATGATTGTGCAATATGTTTTATGTTTATCTTCATTTCTAACGTAACATAAGGCTATGAAACTGCGACAATCATTGGTGGCCGAATATTCATGTGAGCCACTGTATGTATACAGGCTGTACGGAAACTTACCCGAAATATTTCGTGAGGATATTCCTTGTGGAATATGAGTTAGACATACGCTCTTTAAGATCGAGGTTAGAAAATGAATGTTCGCAAAATATCAGAAACGACGTGGAATATTACAACTATTCTTTGGATAATGTTTCTTTTTATCAAGATCTTCAATCTACAGCAAATCTGTGGTGAGAAGTCCCACCTTCACTAAAATAATATAGGTGGCCTCTCTCTAATTGCATACAATTTTTTACCTTCAAGATTTAAGGAATTTTTGTTCCGACTTCTGGAATAGTACGTCCTACATAACAATAATGTTCCTCTTGTTGCAAGTGCCTAGGTTCACCGTTTAATTTTAAAAGGCTCACAGCGTTTTCAGCTGTAAAGTTACAACGTCTAGTATGTAGGCAATTCTTAATAAAGTTCAGATAATCAAATAGGAAGCATGATATTGGGCCAACTATACCCGAAAGCACAAGTGAAACGGGATAGACGGTATGTGCCAGGCTTACATGTGTGTAGGGCTGCACTGTAGACAGCATCTCGAGGTTTACGTGGGAGGAATTAGTCAACGCGCATTTGCTGTACGGTGCGGCTGGCTGCATTGGTCTGGCACGTCATTTGTATCAGAAGAAATACTAATACCGCGTGAATCCTCATGATGGGACGTTTGGCTTAGTTGACCAAGGGCATTAGGTAAACAGTCACAATGACTATCATAATAATTGATGTAGTTGTTTTGTACTTGCTGACCCATTTGGATATTTATGCTGTTTAAACGAGACGATAGCTGCAAAGCACGTTAATTCATGTGCCCAATACACAATTGTGTCACATTAGTATCTACATTCCTCACTTATTTTCNAGCTGCAAAGCACGTTAATTCATGTGCCCAATACACAATTGTGTCACATTAGTATCTACATTCCTCACTTATTTTTACTTAACATTAGACGGCCCGATATCGGTTGTTTACGAGGAGTTTACCTGTGCAAGTGTTGTATTGCCTACATGTCAGGCATTGTATCAGCACAGTTGAAATATTTTTGAGCCTTTGAAAAGGAAACGGTTGGCCTAGGCGCTGCAACAAGAGGGCCTCTTTTGTTAAGAAGGGCGTACTGTTCAAAAGGCCAGCACAGAAATTCCATAAAACGTGAAGGTAAAAAAATCGTATGCAATTAGAGAGAGGCCACCCCTATTATTTTAANCAGCACAGAAATTCCATAAAACGTGAAGGTAAAAAAATCGTATGCAATTAGAGAGAGGCCACCCCTATTATTTTAATGAAGCTGGAAGATCTTAAATCCAGCTTTTTAAAGGTTGAATATCTCGATAATACCAAACATTATCCAACGTTAGTATCACATTGAGTTGGCCGTTTCTGATATTTTGCGAAAATTCCATTTCTAAACTCTATTTTAAAGAGCGGATGGCTCCCTTAGAATTTCAGTTATGCCATAAGATGTATTGCAAATGTGTACCCCATTTCCTACAAGGAATGTCCTCGCNTTAAATCCAGCTTTTTAAAGGTTGAATATCTCGATAATACCAAACATTATCCAACGTATCATAGTGTAACTCAACGCCGTTTCTGATATTTTGCGAAAATTCCATTTCTAAACTCTATTTTAAAGAGCGGATANGTAACTCAACGCCGTTTCTGATATTTTGCGAAAATTCCATTTCTAAACTCTATTTTAAAGAGCGGATAGCTCCCTAGAATTTCAGTTATGCCATAAGATGTATTGCAAATGTGTACACCATTTCCTACAAGGAATGTCCTCGCGAAATATTTTGGGTGAGTAAGGCTTGTCGGACGTATAACGGTCGTATGTAAGTTAAGTAAGTTGAAATACTGTGTGTGACATGGTTTCTTAGAAATAGTTTACAATGCTAAAATTTTAATATATTTTCCATTTGGAAAAAAGTGTCTGATATATTAAATAATATTAATTTACCTAGCATTGCATTTGCACTGCTTGTTCGCCAAATTTGGTAGGTATCGTTTAAGGTTTTTGCGAGATATAACATAACATTTTTTATTTGCAGCTGTCCTACTATTGAGATTACAAATGAATCATGTTAAATTAGATACTGCCAGTGTACAAAATAGTGCTGAAATTCGTCACATTGTTTCGTTAATGTAGCATATCAAGCTGAAATGTTCAAATGCAAAACATTTAGAAAATAGAGTGTCGACCCTGAAACCATACCAGTTTACATGATCTGCCATTATATTACTAAGTTTNCAAAACATTTAGAAAATAGAGTGTCGACCCTGAAACCATACCAGTTTACATGATCTGCCATTATATTACTAAGTTTGCCAAACTTAGAAGTTATCTGAAGATTGTTTCTCTATATATGACATACATACTTAATTTTTCCATTTAATACTATCTTACAANCTTAGAAGTTATCTGAAGATTGTTTCTCTATATATGACATACATACTTAATTTTTCCATTTAATACTATCTTACAAAATTCGGACAAAAGAGAATCCACAAAGACACATTTAATAGTTATAAAGGGTTATGTATACTGCCAGCATAGAAAGTTATGTTGAAATTTTTAACGTGCTTTTCTAGATATATAGTGATAAAATAAATATTTATATGACCCTGCCATTTCTGACATTAGTATCTAATTTACTTAAATCATGCCATTTTCATTGTCTGCCGTAGTATTATTGTTTTGCCAAATTTGGCAGGCACAGTTTGTTTGTATCCCAAGATATGACAAAAAAACATTATTATGAGAAGATAGCTTATAAAATGGCAGATAAAAGCATTTCTGTGCCGACACATGTGAATATTATAATATATTTTGTTAGGATACAAAATTAAGTTGAAATATGTAACATGCTTTTGTATATATTGCGTACTAAGCGAAAATATTACTAATCGCACTCATTTTGAAACTAATACTGTAGACCAAATTTAAACTATCGGATTACGTTAATTTCCGTAGTAAAATTTGTTTCTCAAATTTGGGAAGATAATGTTTATTGTATTGACAGATATCACATAAAAACCTTTCTATCCATGTGGCACTATCGTACATAATTGTTGACAAAAGGGGCTCTGCGTAGACACTTTTGATTTTTGAAATAGATCCTACAGAATGTAAACTTAGCTAAAATATTTATACGGCCGCCATTTCGAAAATAATTGTAAGATATTCTTAAAACTTATTCATGGCACATGGCTTGCCACAGTACTTTTTGCTTGCCAAATTTAGTATGAGACAGTAAATTATTTCTTGTTATGTAAAATAGAAAATTTATATCTATTTAGCTGTATTTTACAAAACGGGGGAAAAAAGAGGTTTTTTGTTGGACCATTTTATGCATGTAATAGACACTTTAAGCATACAAAGTTATGTCGAAATGGGTCAAAGAGTGTGGTACATACAACAAATAAGCCTAAAATATTTTTATAAGAGCCAATGTGAAAACAATTTCCTTATTCTTTGAAATAACTTGTGTTTAAATGGCCTATGAAAGTACTACTTATATGAAAAATTTGGTAGACACAGTTTGTGTAGTTTCCGAGACATAACTTACATGATACAATTGTTCATATGGATCTATCTTACAATAGAGTCGGTTGAGATTGATATCCCTCTCTAAATTCAATGCTCACACGATGCACTGTAAACGCTGCGAGTTTGGTTTAANAGTCGGTTGAGATTGATATCCCTCTCTAAATTCAATGCTCACACGATGCACTGTAAACGCTGCGAGTTTGGTTTAAATCGGTAAAATGGCCGCCAATATATATGATATAGCACCTATGTGGCCACGGTGTCTGAGTTGTTAGCTTGCTCACCTCCCACCAAGGTGAACTGGGTTCAAGCTCCGGTCGGGTCACTGGATTTTCGCATGTGGGAATCGTGCCGGACGAGTTGATCGGCGGGTTTTCNTGGGTTCAAGCTCCGGTCGGGTCACTGGATTTTCGCATGTGGGAATCGTGCCGGACGAGTTGATCGGCGGGTTTTCTCAGGAATTTCCTGTTTCCCATTTTATTCCACCGTCCTCCATACTCACCTCAAACCTCCTCATCGGTTAAAGATCTCGCTTTTAAGAGCCGACTAAATATCTTCACTTCACATGGCACCTATGTGTACCGAGTTTGGTGAAATTCTGTTACTGGGTTTCAAAGATTATGGGGAAAAAACACAAACATTCAATCGCACATAGACACACATACAGGGAAGTTATCTCATAAGCAATATTTCTCTCGGAAAAATTCGAATTTGTAAAGGTAAATATATAAATATCATATAAAAACCGATCGGTCTTTCTAATGAATTTTATATAAAAAATTAACCTGTATCATTTAAATATCGATCTGTTTATCATCGTTCACATTTATTAATTAATCGTCTTTTTCTTTACAAACATCTAAAACAGTAAAGTATTTTACTAATGGAAAAGAATGCCCCAAGTAAGTTCTTCTTCCATTAACGTTAATTTCTATAAATAATGTATCCTTTGTATAGTAAAATATTTCTAAATACTGTCTGATAGTGATGTCAGGAATATACATTATTCCTCCTGGTTTAAGATTTCCTTTATCTTAAACAAGTTCTATACATTTATTTCTCCAAGTACTCCAACTTAAATAAATTTAATTTTATTTTTTCCAACGGAAGCAAATACGTTATATACACCATTTGTTTCGAAATAATTCACTGTTTTGTAAAATAGCTGATTAACGCTTCCTCTGCTTTTTTTATTTTATCTTATTATTAAAAAAATTTTTATATTCTTCTTATATATATATATATATATATATATTAAAACATAAAAAATTAAATTTAATTATTCAACAAAACTAGATATATATATCTAGTTTTGTTAAATAATTTAATTTAATTTTTTATGTTTTAAAATTTTTAATTCTTATTTTATCTTTTTTGTTTTTTATTGCATATATTTCTTTAATATTATGAGGAGATTGCTTGTGAATAGCATTTGCTTTTTTACTAGAAAAAATTGTAACAAGACTTTTTGTATTTATTATTCCTAATTTTTCGATAGTATTTCTTTAAGAATTGTCCAAAAAAAAAAAAGAATTAGAATTAGAAAGAATGAGTTTCTCTAGATTTATTTACACATTTTTGTCTATGGTAAATATATATTTTTTTTCCTAATCTTCTTTACCTTATATAAAATTCAGTTGTCAAAAGATTAAAACAAGAAGCTGAAATAATATGATTTTANTTCCTAATCTTCTTTACCTTATATAAAATTCAGTTGTCAAAAGATTAAAACAAGAAGCTGAAATAATATGATTTTAATTTTATTTCTATCTTTTTCTTCTTCAATCTATTTAAAATTTGTCCCGGTTAAATATTTTATATTTTTTCCCCAGTTAACAAATTATAATAATTTTTATAATCAACATAATAATATTGTAAATTNGTTAAATATTTTATATTTTTTCCCCAGTTAACAAATTATAATAATTTTTATAATCAACATAATAATATTGTAAATTATATGTTAATTATACCCACATTTTGGATACTGCAACTAAATAAAATAAAACTTTTTGAAATACATATATTTATTTTCTATTAATTTCAAAAAACATTTCATTGGACTGCACTCTAATTCGTTTTGGAAATCACTTTGTAAATAATTTTACATGGTTGCGTCTAATCTTGTTATCCCATTTCCTCTCACTAACTTAGTTGTGTATGTCACTTTTAATTGTTTATTCAGACAATTTCTAAATTCAATAATATTGTTCCCAAATTGCTTGTTAACTTATGGACATGTTATTAGGCAAATAAATTTATTTTAAATTTTAGCTCTCTAAATATAATGTATTAATGTTAAACACTCTCTTTAAAAAGTATTATTATTATTTTATAGTATCATAACCGTGTTCTTTAAATTCTTGTTTTATTTGAAAGTTAAAATTATTTATTAAATGTTTTACAACTTATTTTTTTAATTCCAGAAAAATCTTGTATTATATCTAAATCTATTAATTTAAAGCATTCTTTCTTCAATTCTGTTAGTGACTTAATATTTTTTAAAAAAGTGTTTTATAAATTGCTTTATAACACATATAGTTTTAACATATGAATGTAATTAATATGGAAACTTGGATTTAGCACCATGTTTTACTAAACTAAATTAAAAAATAGAGATCTAATAAATTTACTATAAAACTCCCACAAGCACCTTTTGAAATTAGAAATTTCAATCTTTATAATAGTATAATAGAATTCGATATACATATAGGTGATGGGTCATCATTCATAAATGATGCTTACAGAAACGGAGAAGTTATATTATCAAAGAGAAATAGTGTTGGTTATTAAGTTAGAGACGGAAATGTTGACTTTGATAGAATTTTTTCCCTATTTCAATGTTCTCTAGTAGAAATTTAAAAACATGGCCAAATAAACAAAGCTATTGATAATCCTTGTGTAACAACTACTATGATGCACGCTCTAGTTATTTCATTATCAAAAAAATTTATTTAAAAATGAGCGGTGTTGATAACAAGAATCCAGTAAAATTTAATAATTCAAATATATAAAATGTAATTATGTATTCATCAAGGTACCTATTTGATTTTCATAGACAATAATAAAATATATTTTAAAGGCGGTTAGAAGATAATATAAATTCTAAATTCTTCAGATAATAACTGTTTATATGAATATCAAACAAATTAAAATGTTTGTTCAAAGGATAAAGACCCTGCAATTCCAGGAAAAATTACTATACAAGATTTAAAAATAATTTTAAATCCTTTTGTTAAATACCAAATAAATATAGCTATGCATGTATTAGATTTAATTGCTGGTAATTTTTAGGAAATGTATTTGAGGTACAACAACATATAATTTTGATACAAAGAATTAAAGCCATAGTTTACAATTTGATATGCCCGATTATGTAATGTATGGTTTTCTTGNTATAATTTTGATACAAAGAATTAAAGCCATAGTTTACAATTTGATATGCCCGATTATGTAATGTATGGTTTTCTTGCTAATAAGAAAGATCGTATTGATAAAACTGTTAATGCGTCTACTATATTTGTTCATTTTTATGTGACAAATATTCATGTTATAAATTGAAGAAACAAAATGATTACAAAAATAAATTGGAATCTTAATTTTGATGCAGGATTCTTTCACAGAATATGTCTAGCATGTCACGATTTTAGAAATTCTGAAGACAAAATTTAAAAAAATTGTATGACAATAAATTTTATTATAAACCAAAATTAAATCCAGATAGTGAAAGTAATTATTATTATTTTACTAGTATAAATGTCATGTATTGAAAAAAAAACCACTGTTAAATCTAAGACGAATTTCATAATTTGCGTTGGTTTTAATTAGTGTCGCACAGCACACAATATGAAATTTTACATTGATTAGAGAACGAAATCTCAAGTATAATCAATAAAGGAGAATATCACAAAATATGTACAGTGTTTTAATTTTAAATTAAAAATTATGAATCAATCAATTAAATATGTATATATATATATATATATATACAGAAGATGGACAAAATAATACTAAGACCATGCAATATAGTACATTTCGTTGCATGTTGGCAACACTGCTTTCGTGTAAATAATGCGACGCGTATGTATTGCACAGTTTACGTGCCAAGTCTTGTAGGTTATATTTCAGTGTTCTGCGACGGTTAAAACAAGCGATCGGTGAAATGTGTGATCTCTCACTCTTCGAAAGAGGGCAAATCGTTGGTGCTCGGTTAGCGGGAGCATCTGTGACGAAAACAGCTGAATTGTTTAACGTTTCGTGAGCGACAGTATCAACGGTAATGGCAGCATACACAAAACATGGTAAAGCATTATCGGCGAAGAGGAATAGTGGGCGAAACCCAAAGTTAACTGACAGAGACCAACGAACATTAAAAATAATTGTAGCCAGAAAACCTAAAACTATCGCGGCAAAAGTCACAACAGAACTCAACACTGATTTGAGTAATACTGTTTCGACAAAAACAGTACGGCGGGAGCTCCACAAAGCTAACATTCATGGAAGGGCTGCAATTGCGAACCCCTTTAAAACGGAAGCCGACGCTAACCTGCGAAAGAAGTGGTGCGACGGTCATAAAACCTGGACACTTGATGATTGGAATAATGTGGTATGGTCCAATGAATCATAGTTTACATTGTTTCCTACAAACGGCCGGGTTTATGTATGGAGAACCCCAAAAGAAGTCTACGATCCGGACTGCCTGNTACAAACGGCCGGGTTTATGTATGGAGAACCCCAAAAGAAGTCTACGATCCGGACTGCCTGCTTCCTACAGTCAATCATGGGGGAGGTTCCGTTATGATTTGGGCGGCTATATCGTGGTATTCAGCTGGTTCTCTCATTCACATCACTGGCCGGATTATTGCGAATGAATATCTCGAAATCCCCAATGATGAAGTTCTTACTATGACTAGCATATTGCTGCCAAACACTGCCATATTCCAAGATGATAATGCACCCATACACACAGCCAAAAAGGTTCAGTCTTGGTTTGAGGAGCATCAGAATATTATCAAACAATCGCCAGACCTCAACATGGTTGAACCATTATGGGGAGTTTTAGACCAGAGAGTGAGGAGAAGATTTCCATCTCCAACATCATTGAAGCAATTGGTGAATGTTTGGGTACAAGAATGGGACAACATTCCGTTGGAAACTATTCAGACCCTCTACGAATCTATTCCGCGAAGAATTGTAGATGTTCTAAAAGCAAATTGTGGCCCAACACCTTATTAATAAATAAATATTGTGTAAACGTCAGGTGCTCATATTATTTTGTCCATACCCTATATATATGGCTAGATATATTCATAAATTATTCATTTGGTTGAAATTTGTTTTCTAAATAATTTTTGTATGTTATTTGATCACATAATTTGAATAAACTGAACAATTTAATAACATAATTTCATTTTTAATTTTGTGAATAAAAACCAAGACGATATTTTATTTAAAATATTGATTTTATATGAAAAATATATTTTTCCAAAATGTTGTTAAATTTGATAACATGTTTAAANATTTTATTTAAAATATTGATTTTATATGAAAAATATATTTTTCCAAAATGTTGTTAAATTTGATAACATGTTTAAAACGATTTTACAAAGAGGATACAATAAAATTAATTCTGAAGATTACTAATTCATAATAGTTTCATATATGGAATACAATGGAAATGTAAAAATTAATGAATTCAACTTTAAACATGATTTAAAATTTCTTCGTGGTGAAAATAATAATAATCTATTTTTTAATCATTTTTATTAGAAAGACATAAAAATATGTATTTAATTAATAATATTAAATTTTGTTTATATAAATAGTTCGTTACAAAATGAAATCTCTGCTATACTAATTAAATAAATCAATTAAGATTATACAACTTCAAGAGCTAAAGGTAAATAAAAAATACAAAACATATAATTTTCAAAATACAATTATTAAGTGTGGTAGATACATATATTGAGTTTTGAATAATAGTTTTAAAATTATTTTGCCTATAGACACATTTTATACTTATTAAAAATAAATATTTTAACATTTTTAAATAAAAATGTTACTATTGTAATACAATTTTTATGAAAAACGAGAAAATGAAACAATTAATTTGTGATGTTTAATGTTTTTTGTCTAGAAATGGATATTGAATTCTTACTAGTTATTTATAAAAATGTTCTTATTACTTTTTTATATTAAATTTTTTAGTTAAGATGTTGATTTTAATAAGATATCGTTTGTATTTTAGGTATCTTTGGTATATTTTATTGTAAATTGTATTTTTATTTTTATTTTCTGAGGTTTTTGATTTTTAAACACGTTTTTAGGGTCTCGATATTTATAGAAAATTATTTTTTAAATGGGGCGTGGTCCAATTTCCACCATTACAAACTACTCTTGTATGAATCGTATACACTCAGGTGTCAAAAGTCATGGGATAGCAATATGCAAATATACAGATGACAGTAGTATCACGTACAAAATGTCTAAATGGGCAGTGCATTGGTTGGGCTTTCATTTGTAGTCAAGTGATTGATGAGAAAAGGAATCTGACGTGATTATGGCCGCACGACGGGAATTAACATACTTTGAACGCGGAATGGTAGTTATAGATAGACGCATGGGACAAGATCATTTCGGAAGATTGGGGAATTGATCATTCCGAAATCCAAAGTGTCAAAATTGTACCGAAAATGCCTAANCTAAATGGGCAGTGCATTGGTTGGGCTTTCATTTGTAGTCAAGTGATTGATGAGAAAAGGTATCTGACGTGATTATGGCCGCACGACGGGAATTAACATACTTCGAACGCGGAATGGTAGTTATAGCTAGACGCATAAGACAAGATCATTTCGGAAGATTGGGGAATTGATCATTCCGAAATCCAAAGTGTCAAAATTGTACCGAAAATGCCTAATGTCAGGCATAACCTCCCACCATGGACAACGTAGTGGGCAACCGCCTGCATTTAATGACCGATGCCAACGACATATGCACAGAATGGTCAGCGTTAACAGACAAGCAACACTGCATGGAATAACAGCAGGAATCAATGTGGGACGTACGATTGACGTGTCCGTTAGGACAGTGCGGCGAACTTTGGCTGTACTGGGCTATGCCAGCAGAAGACAGACTCGAGTTCCTTTACTAACAGCACGACATCGCNGACTGCGGCGAACTTTGGCTGTACTGGGCTATGCCAGCAGAAGACAGACTCGAGTTCCTTTACTAACAGCACGACATCGCCTGCAGCGCATCTCCTGGGCTCGTGGGCATATAGGTTGGACCCTAGACGACTGGAAAACCGTAGCTTGGTCAGATGAGTCTCGATTTCAGTTGGTAAGAGCTGATGGTAGGGTTAGAGTGTGTAGCAGACCCCACGAACCCATGGGCCCAAGTTGTCAACAAGGAACTGTGCAAACTGGCGGTGGCTCCATAATTGTGTGGGCTATTTTTATATGGAATGGACTGGGTCCTCTGGTCCAACTGAACCGATTATTAAAGGAAAGGGTTATGTTCAGCTACTTGGAGACCACTTGCAGCCATTCATGGACTTCATGTATCCAAACAAAGATGTAATTTTTATGAAAGATAATGCGAGATGTCACCGGGACACAACTGTTCGCGATTGGTTTGAAGAACATTCTGGACAATTCCAGCGAACGATTTGGCCACCAAGACCGCCCGACATGAATACCATCGGACATTTATGGGGCATAATCTAGAAGTCGGTTCGAGCACAAACTCCTGCACCGGCAGCACTTTCGCAATTATGGACGTCTATAGAGGCAGCATGGCTCAATAAATTCTGCCGGGGACTTCCAACGACTTGTTGAGTCCATGCCACGTCGAGTTGCTGCACTTCGCCGGGCAAAAGGAGGTCCGACACCATATTAGTAAGAATCCCATGACTTTTGTCGCCTCAGTGAACATCGACGATTGTAATGGGAAGTGGGGGGGAGGTGATAGCAATATGTCATGTTGTAAACAGACTACATGTAGCATAATATGATGTCTGAAGACGCCCTTTTTCATGTTGGGTTGCCTATAATACGCCGGGAGTTTTGATATTTTGGTTCGTGGCTTCCTTGTAGTATTGCAATGGTACGTGTCAGCACATGGATTCCTCATCAAAACTTTAGTTAATACGTTTCCTCTACAATCTCAAGAAGTGTGTAATAGGAATTACGAAACAATCTGTATATAACCTTTTAGCTGTGAGGTGCCCATGCTATGAAGGGAGTTAATGCTCTCAAGCTCAATCGGGTTCAAGAATTTGTTATGCAGACTGTTTTTTGAGTTGTGCCGCTCAATGTTAGCTTACAAGGATCAGATGTAATGCTGCAAGTATAAGACAACTTTATGTGTTAAAGACTCCAGTAATCATGCTATATTGAATTTCATCGTATTTTATCTACATTATTAGCCTACCTAGCGATAATAGGCTTATGAGATCACTTTCGTGTTTATTGCTGAGTGTGAACGGGTGTCTATGTTTATTTGTGTGTGAGTTTATCCTCCTAAAAACTTTTAAACCTTCGAACTTAATTTAACCAAATTTGCGCACATAGAGTAGACATCTGACGTTTACAGATTTCAATCATTCCGTGCACATATTTTTAATTAGTAGGCTTGTTTAAAATGAAGATCGTAATTTAATATTTTGGGAACAAGTTAAACAAATTAAACAATACTCGAACTTTCCAATTTTATAGTAAAACTATAAAATTTACTAAAGTATATTGTATTTGGTGTGCTATTTTTAAGGTAGCACTACTTTAAAAATTATATTTTACATCACATCTCGAAAACAACTCAGTAGGTTGCAAATATGTTTTTATGTTATTAATTCTCTGGTAACCACTATAGCCAATGCGATCTAAATGGGTAAGAAACTTATTTACAGAATACAAGCCATATCAATATTTTAGATTAATTGTATATAATGTAATAATGTTTAACTTATTTCCACCAAACTTAGTACTATGAGAGAACTAACTAAAAGAAGCAGATTTGCTACAGCACAGGTTCTTTGTCCCTGTTTTGTAAGGTCGCACCACATGAAACAATAAAGTTTTTGTGTCATTTCGGGAAACAAAAATACAATAAACATAATATTAGGCAAACAAGTATTACTATTGTAGATCATGTAAACTGATTCAGATAAATATTTGAAATTATGGAAATATAAATATATATATAATACATATATACTTTAATCTAAGTGTTGAAAAAGAATTTAGTACCATAGAAATGTAGAGGAAAGTAATAAAATTAGTTATTTTTGTAACTTTGTGTTTTTGGTTACAAATTATTTAACAAACTTTTTATACACTATAATAATTTGTTCTTTTTTTATNTTTGTAACTTTGTGTTTTTGGTTACAAATTATTTAACAAACTTTTTATACACTATAATAATTTGTTCTTTTTTTATTTACAGAGACCTTGCGCAAGTACCCAACTGTACCATTACTGGAAAGGAAGTGTCTACAAGACTATAGAATTCCAGGAACTAACATTACTATAGAGAAGGGAACAAGTGTTAATATCCCAGTCTTGGCAATCCATTTAGATCCTGATATTTATCCTGATCCAGACAAATTTGATCCTGAAAGGTTCAGTCCTGCAAACAAAAGTAAACGTTCAAACCTTGCACACATACCATTCGGAGAAGGACCAAGGATATGCATTGGTAAGTCGTAATGCCAGTTAAAAAAAATATCCAAGGATTTTTATTTAAGTATTTAAATTATATAATACTCAATTTTGACTAATAAAGTAAGCTTCAGTATAAGGTAGCCAACATAAATAAAAATGTGGATAACATCTGACATAGAATACTGCTTACACACGGAGTATCTAAATTAGACCAGCGAACTTCAGCTGCAAGTTAATNGATAACATCTGACATAGAATACTGCTTACACACGGAGTATCTAAATTAGACCAGCGAACTTCAGCTGCAAGTTAATCAAGAAAAAAAGAATGTGAAAATATATAATCGACCAGCGGTCTAAATTAATTCCTAAGGGCTGAACATATATTTGCAGTTGGACCCGAAGCACTAGTTTATTAAAACTAATGGCGATGGAACACTGAGTGTCTGGATAAGNACATATATTTGCAGTTGGACCCGAAGCACTAGTTTATTAAAACTAATGGCGATGGAACACTGAGTGTCTGGATAAGGTGTAATGTGAATTGTGGGTTTGTTATCCATCGTTTAAATCCCAAATATGCTACAGCACAATGGGGAGATGAAGTAGAAATAAGGGTGGTGGTTATGACTATTGCCATGGAATAGTTTGATGACAGCGACAGACAGGTTTTGTGGTGTTTACAAATCTTTGTTTCATCACAGATTCTCCAGACCCTAAATGTTCCATCATAAAAATTTTTACTATATTTGAACTAAACTAGTGTTTCAGGTCCAGTTTCAAGGATGTGTATCGCCCTTAGGATTCACTTTGCAGAATAAGTCGTATAAATGCTTTCACCTTCTTTTCTCGTGAATAAACTGCNTGTATCGCCCTTAGGATTCACTTTGCAGAATAAGTCGTATAAATGCTTTCACCTTCTTTTCTCGTGAATAAACTGCAGGCAAAGTTTATCCGTTTAGATTAGATACACTATTTATATTTTCATATGATTGTACAGCGAGTATATGATATTATGTTACAAAATTCGAGAGGTTTTTCGGTATGGAGAATCAAGCATTATATATATATATATNGCGAGTATATGATATTATGTTACAAAATTCGAGAGGTTTTTCGGTATGGAGAATCAAGCATTATATATATATATATAATATATATAATATATATAATATATATATATATATGTGTGTGTATGTTCATATAAACTCTGAGATCTTTTTATCTAAAGTTAGAGAGACATTTTCATCTACAAGGCTAGCACACCAACGTTTTTGTTAGCTAGTTTTCTTTGTAATGCACACATTCTCTCACGTCAATGGGTGTTGTCTGTCTCTTAAACGTAACTCCTGCATAATAATCTAATATCCCGAAAGAAGTCGCGATTTTCTAGGAAGCAATGTGTCTGGTAATTAATGGAATGTGGTGTCTGCCCTCAGGTATGCGGTTTGGCCAGATGCAAGTGAAGACAGCCTTGGTACATATACTCACCTCATACAAAGTCAGACCCTGCGTAGAGACTCCGCAACCTCCATTAGGGATGAAATCCACTGCAGCAGGGAATCTTCCCAAAAAGGACATCATTTTAGCATTCGAGAAGATCAAATGAACATTCTTAGTAGTGGAANTGCAGCAGGGAATCTTCCCAAAAAGGACATCATTTTAGCATTCGAGAAGATCAAATGAACATTCTTAGTAGTGGAATTGTGTTATCGTTTGCAGCAAACAGTTCCAGTTTTAGCAATCTTAAGACTGCTGTGGGCAACACACAATCTTTCAGAATAATGTTGCAATATGGATAAAAGAATAACACTAACAACTATGTCCTAAATGATTCCCTTAATCCAGTATTTCAATTTATTTATATGCTTAAGATTTATTTGTTAGATATGCTTAATGTTTGTTGTTGTTTAATTTTTTTTTTTTTAGAAATTCATCAACTTTTTATGTACACCACATGAAACTCAAACATTTAGAGGAATTGAGATATTTAGTTTGCTCTTAACATCGATGTCTTAAGAGCTGGAAACATTCAGAGTTATTGATTATTTTCATTACCTACACGTACAGACATTTATACAAATATTTATCATAAAATGATTCGATGGAACAACATAACATGGGNTTTTCATTACCTACACGTACAGACATTTATACAAATATTTATCATAAAATGATTCGATGGAACAACATAACATGGGAAATTTCCCTTGGCCAACTTGGGACAAATATGTCACTGTATAAACCTTTTTATCTATTGCTTTAGTTGTGATTGTAAGGTTTTTGTCAATTATTTTGTTCCATCAAAATTGTGTGAATAGTCTCGTCACACATATGTATTTCATGCGAATAACTAAAAAAAATTAAAATAAAAAATTTTGCCTTTCAAACAGTGAGATAAATTCACATTATCGTATCACCGAATGTACAGTTTTTTGTTGAGTTTCTGTAACTACATAGACATGATGATATGCAATATGCAATAATTATCAGTGACACCATATTCAGTACGCATTTAAAATACACTGTTGTTTGGGAAAATTGCAACAGCCGGAAAGATTAGCGCAAATAAATATAAAATCTGAAAATGTGTAGAATCGTGTACCTGCAATAAGTGATTACGATTGCAGAGATATGGCGTACGCATAGGCTCAGCAGCTCGCTATCTTGTGTGACTGGAAATATCTACGTTACCCCAAGCTCAGTCAGTNGCTCAGCAGCTCGCTATCTTGTGTGACTGGAAATATCTACGTTACCCCAAGCTCAGTCAGTGAACAACATGTTTTACACTGAAGTGGTTCTTGCAATGCTATTTAGATTTTGTTACATCATCAAATCTACAGTGGCTTGATATATAATACGTGCCTAAATATGTTAACACCATACTGAGACGGAAAATAAAATAATATAACGTATGTTTTTGCAATAGATTTTGGGGTGAATTACTTTTTTCTCTTTTATAGAATGTTGATAAACATTTACAAATCTGCAATTACGAGATAATCTTTCAAATACCTTAAAAATATAGCATTATATTGACGTGGGCTGCAGGCTTATCTAGGCCCCACGTTGAGGAAGCCAACTAAACTTGACGCTACGTACTGTTACACTGATGCTACGGCTGGGCCCCTCAGTTGTTCGCCAAATAACAGTGACGCTGTACCGCCACTGTGGAAGACAGGGTGACTTATAGTGTCGTGGTTAATGCCTCCAGGCACAGACTATATGATGCCAGAAGGTTAATGGGTTTGCAATAATGTAGTCTTTTACTGTTTCATTTTGAAGGAAGAATATATTGTCTGGAGTTTACACAAGAACTACATCCATCAACACTTGAGAGGTGTGGTACTCTAATTAGGCTATTTGACTATTCGGATTAACTGCGGACGACTTCGTGGTTAAGTGGGGGGCTTCTCTGCGCTGCGATTGAATACTTAACGATTGCTGGTATGATGTCAGCTGTGGTGGGTGAGCTCCAGCGGTGTGGGGTGGCCTTGGAAACAGGCCCGCACTAGGTGTCGTCTCCCCTGGACGGCTCTGCTGACGTACTGAGGTACTGTTGTGGCCGGGAATCCGATTCCCGGCCTCTCGACCGACTGACAGACTTTCTGCGCGGTACGCTAGAACTGACTGATTCCTCGGACTAACCTCTCGGCTTCGCAATAATCAACTGACTGACCTCTCTGTGCGGTACTAATGAACTGAAATCCCACTTCTCTCGTAAAGGGGTTTTTATGCTTGCCAGTGTACCCCCTTAAGTGTCGGCACGTGTCTCTATTATTGATGAGGAGGAGGGGGTGAGGTAGTGGAACGCAGAACAATGCCTTTCAAAACACGTGCCCTTGTTCCTGAAGGTTCTGGCGGGGGGGAGGGTTTGCACTTTGCTCCTAGCTTGCTCTCGTCAGCTATTTCTTCTCGCTGCGTTTCCTGAATTTAGGNGGGGGGGAGGGTTTGCACTTTGCTCCTAGCTTGCTCTCGTCAGCTATTTCTTCTCGCTGCGTTTCCTGAATTTAGGCGAACTGTGCTTGATTATTTTCTATCTCGTGAAACCTCTGTGCTCAACAGATCTCATGGCTTGCTAGAGGCGTATGGGGGTGAAGGGGGGTGGTAGGGAAGGCCTAAGTCGCAGGACACATGTAACTGCGCTCCGCCAACTGCCTCGTGACCCGTGACGACTAAGTCTCTACCCTGGTTATGCGGCGGGGGGTGGTTGTGGGCCAGCTTCGCTCTAATATTCCTAAAACGTCACACGTCAATATAAAAATAACCTATCTCTAAAATATTTATATAGATCTCTACACTTATCCATGCTAAACTATACGCGAGCTGATGAACATATTATATACATTAATACTACAGACATTAGGCATATTAAAATGTTACATAACTTTGAATGTCCAGCTGCTTCAGAGTTGTCTCTGTCCTGGTATGACGATACGTTCTCCAGACTGAATGAAAGACATTGGTTGTTGTTCTATTTTTTCTCTATTTGCCACTATTGCTTAAACTACTACAAATGCGCGCACCGTATAGCACGCATCAGTTAACTTGAACCACCAGCTCCCTAGTACGTACTGTAATATGGTCCGGTTCGTCATGGCACGGCATGGCAGTGGTAGGTACCAGTTGTTGGAAAATATATTACTTAAACAGTCGGTTCCCTCTGAGAAATAGCAACGAATTTTCTTCTAATACAGATAAGATCGTTTCTGCCACCAAGCCCCGACTTACTCTCAGGAACCTGTACAGTAGGGCTAAATGTACAGGATCATCTAGAGTAAGTCGCGGGTAGCGTAAATTTAGTGTTTGTCATACGAAGAGTGCTCACAAATTTACAGTTTTCTGTAGTATGGAAAGTTACAGTAGAGGAAAGTTACAGTAGACCTCAGCGAGGTCAATCCCTATTTGTATACAATTTCAAATCACTATATTGTAACCGAGTGCCGGAAGAGTATTCGCATTGATGTTACGCAGTCAAGATATGAAATCAAGCGGAATAAAGCTTTTACTCTGTGGCTATGATTTCATTGTACTCCTGCTGTCTGGCCTGAGAATGTGAACATTTTATCACCTGTCGATTTCGCTGAATAAGCTGTCGCTGGCATGTGGCAAGATCATTTATGTTTTTTACTATACGGAATGATGAATAGTTATTAGTTTCCGTACATGTTGGGACATCGATGAACATGGGTTCCTGAAATATTTTTTAGAGATATTCTGTTATTGCCTGTGAATTAGTTTTGTTGAACTTCCGGTGATGTCTGTGTACGCTTATTCCCTTCTATTTTTACAAATCATATACGAGTATCAGCTCCAGGAAAACTTGTTTATTTCTTTCTCTCTCGCAACTACTAAAAACGCTATCATTATACCTCTCTCTCCCCACCATGTATTACATGTTGCTTTTCTCATGTTGAGGAATTTACGTATGCACGTCGTTATTTACACATGCAACAGTAAGTGGCTTTCCAAGCGTAGTATTTACATCGCATATAGTACAATTACTGTACTACACTACTTCCTGTTGCAATTCTCTTCTCCCCTCCCAATATACCAAACATTAAATGGTTTGTTTAATACTTACCTGTCTTCTTCTAGGCTGTTGGAACACAGTTTGTTCTTGAAGGACAAATGTTTATGTATTGCAGACGTTGACCCACCGTAAGACAACAAATTACATTATCGTACGCATTTGACTGATTTTCGATCCGTCTTCTCCGCGAATTTCCACACCCAGCTTGGTTTTTGCATTTTGCGATTTCCTCGCATTAAACTGGAAGCTAACGAAAAACGTTTACTGCTGTTACGATGCGATTACGTAACACAAATTGCAATGACACTAATGGAGTTCTTTGCATTTCGATTGCGAATGTTATTACACCATAACGGAAAACCAAATTACAGAGCGACAATTCATGACACTACTAAGAACGAAGAGAACGCTGCTGGAATGAGGAAACAAAAGACTACGGGAATCTAAACCATTGACGGGAATATACGCAAACCCCTTCTCAACGGGTACCCGATGCATCGAGTACGACATACACCAAGCGTAACGGGTACCCCAATACTGGTGGTTTCAGGTACCTGTACCCGGCCTAATTGGTACCCGGGTGCTTTTGCTACGGGTACCCGTNTTGGTACCCGGGTGCTTTCGCTACGGGTACCCATTGTAACTGGTACCCAGTTCCATTATATGTTTGACTAACCATGCATTTATGTCTAATGAATTGTACTATTCTTTATTAAAGTGGCACTTAGGTGGTTTTAGCACATGGAGTAGAAGAATTATTTTAAGAGTTCGGGCAAAATGAGACGGCGTTGTGACACGACTTTGCGGTGCATGTTGGAAGCATGATATATACGAACTCCTCTTAACTATACCATGACACTGTTGGGATGACTTCGGTTTTGAAGACTTGCAATAATAGGGGGAATTTAATATTTTAGGAAAAATAAAAGCTATTCTGAATAAAAACTTTCTTCTAGGGGGCTAACATGTTTGTCGGCTATGTTGGGTAGATGCAGCAGGAGTTCGACCTATAGCTGATAACCAGATGGCTGAACGAAGACGACTGATTGGTGAAGGTGTGTGACATATTAAACAATGAAAATATATTGGTGGGGTGGAGGCTAACCGCGACCAAACTGCCAATAAAAATCGGCGAGGTTCAGTCGACTGCTGGTATTTGTGCTGGAAGGATTCCTGCTCCACCAAAGTTTTTTCGAACCCCAAACGTTCTGCTTGTAAAACTTAAAAAAAAATTTCAAAATTTTTGAAAATATTCAAGTTTTAAATTTTTTAATTTTTTTTAAATTTTTAAAACATTTACTATNAAAACATTAACTATTTTTTTGGGATTGTTTTGGTTCTATGTAATTTAAGTTTACGGGCATGGGTCAATATCACAGGCATGGAGGCAGGTTCACAGCCGGCGTTATATCAAAGTAACCTGCATCCAAGATGGTGGCTGGGTGGCCTCACAACATGGCGGCCGGCACCGGCGCTGCTGCCGGGTGGCATTCTGCACGATTCGGCATAAACCTTCAACCCATCTATGCGCAAGAACAACCTAAGTAACACTTTAGAGAAATATTATGAATTAAATTCCATATAAATATATTTTGTATGTAACATATTATGTAGGCTGTAAGACAAGTTTTCTACGAAGACAAAGGGTTTTATAGTGAGATCTGCAGTCCACAGTTCGGATACCGACCCGAGACTCGAATCATTTTTAGCTAAGTTTGTGCATGATTTTTTGTCAGTTTGCGATCCTATGGAACACTGATATGAATATTTAGGCAACCTCCGAAGGTGGGTTATGATGTAAGGGCCTGAGCTGAATACATGAAAGTGTAAAATATAATAATTCTCTTTCGGATTTGAAAAAATTCTATTAGATTTATCCCATTGTTTGGAGAATGTTGACGGATCGTAAAGTACCCTACACAATGGCGAGGAGGGTTGCTGTAAGAGTATATATGAATGGTCTAAAAAATAAAACAATTTTGTAAATTTGAATAGATATTTCTTGTATTGAATACATTAGAAATTCGCCGCTTTCAAATACTTACATGATATGTGCTCCTCATTTACTGTTCTTATGTCGGTGTCCAATGAAGACGACATTTTGCCTTACTATCGACATTGTGGGCGAAATGTTGTGAGTTTTGGCTCCATATTCTGCACAGTACGTAGCAAGTCATCGTAGGCCCAATTTATCTTTATTACAAGGCGGGAGAGCGCTTCTAAATTAACGTTTACATTTAAATGGCCAAAGAAGAAATATTCTAATGCTGTTTTTCATATCTCTACATGCACGATTCAGTCGGTGAAGTGTTATGCCTTTCTAGGATCGTTAAAATTCTGTGTTCTGTTTAAGGCCAATTTGATATGTGATAACTGTAAGTGGTCTGTTTTTGCGGCCCGATTTTTCAGGCATGTTTTTGAGGTAAGATTATTTGAGGTATGTTTTTGAGGTGTGATATTTGAGGTATAAATTTTGATGTGTGAATTTTGATATCTTAGGGGCATGTTTTTTAAGGAAAGATTTTCGAGGAATGTTTTTTTTTTTTTTAAATAAATGGCACCCCACACAACGACACTATGCTTGTATCTTGTGTGACGTTCTACAATGAAGCGTGGATCACGACGCCTGCTAGGACGTCTCCGGAATCGAATTCGGTAGTCGTCTGTATCCAGACAGAACCATGTTTCGTCGCTGAACAACACTCGTTGCCAATCCGCTAGCTGGTATGCTGTCCGTTCCAGGCAGATGGCCACATGTGCTCGGCGATGCTCAGGTCGTAATGGTAGACTTCGTAAGGGACGCCGCGACGACAGATCCCGCTCTGCTCGCCGCCTGGGTATTGCACTGGTGGACACAGGCGTATCCCCAGCTGCCGTCACATGGCCCTGGATGGTGCGCAGTGACTCCCGTGGAGTGCTTGCAGCGTGTCGCACGATGATACGATCCTCCTGCTGGAGGTCCGCTGGAGTCTACATGAGCCTTCTCGATGGGTATGTGTACCCTCCTGTTCCCACTGTGTCCTACATCGACTCACAGCGTAGGAATAAAGGTTCAAGAGACGAGCAATGCGCATAAACGTCCAATATGCCGATGATGCTGATGATGCAGCTTCTCTAACATTTATCCAGCTGGATAAAAGCTTGTCGAATGCGCCGTTGTATCATGGCGTGTGTTCGCTGAACGCGGCTCTGTGGCTCACACTACAGCTAAGGTCTTATTCGGTGTCTTGCAGCTATGAGTGTTGGAGGGACATGTATGCCCCATCGTGGTACATCTGAGGAAGCAACCAGCATTAAACGTAAATGGGACAAATGTTAGTATATGACGATACCTTGTGGCTATCTTTATTTTACTCGCATTTTCGTTCATGATAATACATGTTTTGCAGATGAGTGATTTTGAGTGTTACTATATTAAAGCCTATCTTATTCTAAATATTTTAGTTTATTAAAATTTTTCTGTAAAATATTACTGAGAATCGAACTATTGTCATTTGTTTGTAAAGGTTGCCAGTAAAAATTCCGCGACTATCTTCTCGCACAAATCTGGAATACTTTCTCGAGTGAATTGCAGTACCTTATCAAGAAATGCGCTTGCGCCCTGTTTTCTTATCTATAATAATCCCGTAACGAGCTTCTTACCTAAAAAAACCCCGTGAATTATATATCACAATAGAAACTCCTCGACTATGACACTCATAGGAAATTAAAGACATCTCGTACTGTCACAAATTAATAAAAAAAAACTTAACTGACAAAACAGTAACTTTTAGTAAGTAACATAATTTTTTGTATATAGCCAAAATATATATATTAATTAAAAACGGAAAAAATTGTATTGTTTTATAACTACAAGATAATTCTTAAGTATCGATATGTGATCCAATATATAATTTATCTTGTTTAAATTTTCAAAGCAGGAATATTTATACTTTACATCTATAAATGGTAATATCACCAACAATCGTTTAGAGAATATCATTAGCGAACTATATTAAATAAAGGATACACAAAACATTCCTAACGGAAATGAGTAATTAAGAGTGTTCAAACTTNAAACCTTACAAGTACTTACTCCTACACAATCAGCCGGAATTGTGTATTTTATAAATAAAGTTCACGGAAAAATGTACACTACAAAAACTTGCAAACAATGACTTCATGCAGGCCTCTATTAACACAAAGAGACGTGCCACATTCCTAATGCCAAATTTGCCTATTATTTCGTTATGAATAAAGAAGAGGGCTGCGCAGTTTTCTCTTAGCTCTTTCGTAGTAACTCTTAAATAACTTTTCAGGCGTCTAAATAAATTTTACCTTCTCTGTGCTTCGCAAGTGGAAGCTGGTGACATATAAATAGTGTAAAACTTATTTCGGCATTTATAAAACTTAAGGTATCCCCTTTTTAAAAGTTGTTACAGCATCGCTAAGGAAGACACTATCTTTTACTGTACCAGAAACTGCACATTCAGCACTCAAGTGGCCATTGAACGTTCGCACAAATCCAGACGCAATGTGCAACATAAAGAAGCATTCCGGCATGGCTAAATTTTGCAAAAATTTATAATTATTATCTGGGATGAATGCACTATGGCCCACAAGCATTCACTTGAAGCTCTCGATAGAACGATGAAAGATCTCAACGATAATACCAGACTTTTCGGTGGCGCTCTACTGCTGCTGTCCGGTGATTTCAGACAGACATTGCCGGTCATTCCACGCGCAACATATACGGACGAAATTAACGCATGTTTGAAACAATCATACCTATGGAGAAATGTCAATACATTACGCCTTACCATAAATATGCGTGTTCAACTGCAAAACGATCCATTGGCACTGTCATTCTCCAAACAATGGCTCAACATTAGCAATGGAAAAATTCTATTGCATTGAAATGCACAATGCATCAAATTGCCAGACAATTTTTGCAACTTGGTAGCCACGAAAGATGCTTTGATTGAAAGCGTATTCCCAGATTTGCACGCTAATTATATTAATCATGCGTGGCTACGTGAACGAGCTATTTTGGTCGCAAAAAATATCGATGTTGACGCTATTAATTTCAAAATACAACAGTCATTGCCTGGCAATGAGATGTCCTTCAAATCGGTCGACACTGTTGTCGATCATGACGAAACAGTCAAGATGTTCTCCTGCCACGGATCCCAATGATCCCTTCAGACTCGCCCATTCCATTCAGACGCCTGCAATTTACAATTCGCTTGGCATTCGCAATGACTATTAATAAGTCACAAGGCCAAACAATGTCCATTTGTGGGTTGGATCTAGAACATCCGTGCTTCTCACATGGCGAATTATATGTCGCGTGTTCTCGCGTTGGCAAAACATCAAGTTTGTTCATTTATACACCTCAAGGATTGACGAAAAACATTATTCATCAACTCGCATTAAGATAAAAAAAAAAGAAACTTAATTTCATTTAGTATTAATATTCAACATTTATTTCAATATACTTTACGTNGCTTTACTTTTTTTACATTAATAAATATATGACCGCTAATAGCATGCAAGCCCACGTTCGGGCAGAACAACGTCTGCTGCGTCCACTAGTATTACATAAAATTGTATTTACATGTCCATAGTTTTGCTTAAAGGTTCTCAACTTCAAGGCTGTAGATAGTGAGTGTAAAATACCAACTTGTTTCAAGTCACAAACGTTTGAAAACATTGCTGTGCCAGATTAGGACGAACCATGGCATATTTCCATACGAAATAAAATAATAACAGTATGACTTAAAAATCACATCCGTAATTTAACTGTCGACATACAGCTACTTTTCCTCTATCAAAAAAACGTGTGATTATTATCTATGTCATCTGTTGAGTTCATGATTGTATCAAACTTTTAAGCATCTCACGCGTTCCAATCTTCAAAATAAAATTTTTTCTTTACTTTAGTTGTGGGTTTCCATGTCAATGCAGTCAAAAAGCCAGAGTTCAATATTGCCAAAGTTTATATTAATCTCAGAATTCGCTAATTTGTTACGTGATTTACTCACGCCAGTGCAGTCAATATTCTTTCTTGAGTATTCTTGCGAGGATCACTCTTCATCAAAGTGTAACATACTAGTTACCTTACATTTTTGATAGTTCCCAGAATGAAAATCGAGTTAATATCTACATTATTGAACAATATGTTTATTTATCTGCGAGTTTCAACTCCTTTTTAAGTTTTTTGAAAATAATCACGCCAAACATTTTGTTTTATGTGCGAGTTCATTCAGGTTGCAGGCATGCTTTCAGTGAGTCATCTTTAGAAAGAAAAATACAAAAATATTTTTTAAGGGTCAAAAATTTTACTAGACAGCAATTAGTTTTCGAAATTAAATTTTAATGATTAATCAAATTATTATCTGGAATCAGACTGGTCCCTTTTGACAACATTCTGTAATTTGCGTTACTACAAAAGAAATTTAAACTTTTATGTAACCCATAATAAGCCCTGCATACCACGGGCTGCATTTATTTTGACCTGGATGCATAAGTGAAATTATTTAAGTCATATGTGCGAATATGAAATTATGCGTTTTTTTCCTACCGTTTAATTATGTTTTTATTATTACTATGCATATTTACGTTCATGTTATTAATGTCACAATCCCGTTTAGTTTTACTTGACAATAATTTACATTTGGTGTTATTCATAATTTCGTTTTTAATAGCAAATTATTACAATCGCTTCACGGTTTTTTTTCAACGCTAGTGCCACCGTGTAAAAATATAAATTTACATCTTCGTGATCACGGTCGACTTGATATCTACGAATGAGAACGAATTGTATTACACAAAATTGGCCGTGCCTTTACTGGCTTGGGCAGTGCAGTGGTTGGATGTAGCTGGAGCAATACTTTACTTTGTGGTTAAGAATAAGTGTGGTGTCCTAAATGTAAAGATCAATAAACTTTGCGTATTTTTTAAGCTGTTTTTTAATGAGAAACTTATCAGCAATATATGTTAGAAAATAATAATTACTATTATTTTATTTGTAAATCTCAAAAGAATTTAAATTTGCATATTTGTTAGTACTTACTGTAGACCAGGCCATTGCATAAATTTTCGTAAATAGAGGGATTGAAACAATAAGGGAAGAAATGCAACGGGAAACATTTGTTTATAAACTATGCCGAGTTAAAATTTTAAAATGCACATTGTAATAATTTATAATATCCGAACAGAACAGATTGTAAATACAGATAATTGCTTTCGTAAATTTTAAATAATTTTTAAAAAATTTATTATTATTAAACTTTAGACTAAAAATATCCTTCGGTGTATAATCTTTTCATTCATTATTGAGAAAAAGCGAAATAAGGTAAGAATGTTTTATTTTGCATAAATTAATTTAATACGGCAACGCGTACAAACAACTCTCTTCCTTTTGTTATGAGCCTTACCTGCTCATAAACATTAAGGGATAGTATAAGGAATTAGAGTAAGCTCACAATAAGAGGCATTAGAAAGGGTTAATAGAAAGTTTACTTTCTTTTGAACAGTTAGCACTTGTTACAGGAATATTTTATGTAAGAGTACAACGGAAAAGTGGGAGAGATGGAGGAAAGGAAGGTTACTTAGGAAAGAGAAGATTACATGATAAAGAAGGAGCTGACCCTAGCCTCGCACCCGGACCTCGTTGTCGAAGACGCCCTCTAACCTGGAGTTGACTCGCCTGTTGACCCAAGCAGACTGTGTCGATCACGGTCCTCGACGTCCCAGTTTACTCTTCTCGCCCCTCCACGTGTGTAGTCACGTAATTCGTTCTGATTGGCTCCCGTTGTGCGTCATAGGCGGAGTGTCTTCGCCGTTTGTTATAATTATTCCGAAATGCCCTTGGCCTAGCAGGATTCACGATTTACGTGTATCTTTGCGCAATTCTCCGCTGGTTGCTGAAAACGATTCCGGTCCGATGTTATGCGTTATAGGTGCGTATTTGGCCTCTTTGCCAGACGACGCCCTCGGCTTCCACTATGACAGGCGTTGCACAACGGGGAAAGCCGTAAAACTTTCCAGACACTTGGAGAAATTATGAAAATGAGAAAGGACATGGAATCGGCAAAGGAAGTGTTTGAAACCCCAAAAAAAACCCTATGTATAAACCACCAATGCCAACCTACATACAAACTAATTTACTTAAGTTTATTCTCAGTGTTATAGTCTGAGAGTCGAATCCCGAAGCGATCTAGTTCTTGGCCCGGTGGTTCACGTGGGGTTTGGCCCTCAAAGAAAATTTTTTTTTATAGGCGTTCCGTTAACGAAACTCATTACAGAGTCACCGATCAGTATTATTATTAGAAGAATTGGAATTTTTTTTTGCGTGTAACACATTTTTCGTTAAAAAAAAATATCATGCTGTACGGTATACTACATTGGATAGCCAAAAATACTGGCATAGGCGTGCGAATGCAACTAACAGAGGTATGGAACCAATCTGAGTAACGCGATGCGGTCAGCAGCACCTATATAAGCCAACAAGCGTCTGGTTAAGTTGCTAGATCGGTTACGGCTGCTACAATGGCAGGTTCTAAAGATTTAAGTTAGTTTAAACGTGGTGTTATAGTCGGCGCACGAGAGATGGGACATAGCATCTCTGAGGTAGCGATAAAATTTGGATTTTCGCGTACGACCATTTCACGAGTGTACCGTGAATATCGGGAATCCGGTAAAACATCAAATATTCGACATCACTGTGACTGGAAGAAGATCGTGAACGAACAGGACAAACGATGACTGACGAGAATCATTAAATCTGAGAGACGTGCAACCCTTTCTCAAATTGGCGCAGATTTTAATGCTGGGGCATCAACAAGTGCCAGCGTGCGAACTATTCAACGGACCATCATTGATATGGGCTTTCGGAGACGAAGGCTCACTATTGTACCGTTGTTGACTGAACGACACAAAGCTTTACGCCTCGCCTGGGCCCGCCAACAACGCCAATGGATTGTTGATGACTAGTACACGTTACCTGGTCTGACGAGTCTCGTTTCCAATTGTATCGGGCGGATGGACAGGTACGGGTAAGGAGACATCTTCATGAATCCGCGGATCCTACATGTCAACAGGGGACTGTTCAAGCTGGTGGAGGCTCTGTCATGGTATGGGGCGTGTGCAGTTGGCGTGAAATGGAACCCCTGATACGTCTATATACGACTCTGAAGGGTGACAGATACGTAAGCATCCTGTCCGATCACCTGAGCCCATTCATGTCCATTGTGCATTCCGACGGACGTGGACAATTCCAGCAGGACAATGCGACAGCCCACACGTCGAGAGTTGCTACCGAGTGGCTCCAGGAACACTCTTCTGACTTTAGACACTTCCATTAGCCACCTAAATCACCAGACATGAACATTATTGAGCATATCTGGGATGCCTGGCAACGTGCTGTTCAGAAGAAATCTCCACCGCCTCGCACTCCCATGGATTTATGGACTGCCCTGCAGGATTCATGGTGTGAATTACTTCCTGCATACCTTCAGACATTAGTCGAGTCCGTACCACGTCGTCTTGCGGCACTTCTACGTGCTCGCGGGGGCCCTACAAGATATTAGGCAGGTGTACCAGTTTTTTTGGTTCTTCAGTGTACTTTGTATCGTCACATTTTTTTCCTAAACGAAATATTTAATAATATGTGGTATTTTTATGTTTATAAGTTGCAACATTATTCATGTGAGTTATATTTAATGACGAATAGTATCTATTTTCTTAAAGACATTATATTCTAAGAAGTTAATATTAATTTTTTTTTCAACTGTTTCTTATTATGGCCACATATTTATATGAGTTTCCATTCTTGCACTATGTAGAATTTATATAGAAGGCGAAATATAATTCTGTGCTAATGGACCGTTAGCACAGTTTTTGAGTGTCATAATGAATGAGTTTGGACTGGTTTTCTCTTTATTGGACAGTTTTGGAGAAGTTTTTGCGTTCTTGGTACCCGACGTTAGGTAGCCAGCTCGCGTGAGCTGAACCTCAAGTGATATAATTAGATTTTTATTAGTAATTAGTCTAGTTCGCCCCTGAATTACAGGCCGTCTGGAACAGACGACAATGCGTGGCAAACTGAGGTAGAAGAAGGCCTGTAGGTCGCCACCCGCGTAATAATTCACTGAGGATAGCTAGAACTGTCTCGGCTATGTTAAGGTTCATATGGACTGTAGCTATAGCACCATAAGATCGGGCGCTTACTATAGGGAAGCTGTTCGTATAGTGGTGCCAGATCTATGAGAAATTCAAGAACTTCGAGACATTTGTAGTTTAATCCTACTATCATTTAAATTATTGGTAAGATTATAATACAATTTTTCCGACCATTTTCGTTTCACCATGTTGGATTTCTAGTGAAAACTGATTTTCTATAATTTTTAACAACGAACAACTTGAGATTGAGTTCCTTGCCTAGGTGAGATAGTAGAGCACAATTATAAGAATGATTATTTTTACAGTTTTATCCAAGGTTTTTCCAGTTTTTAGTAAAGTAAAGCTAATTTCAGTACTATCACGAGGGACGGTTGTGTTACGAAAGCCACACAATTTCTCACAAATTTCTGAATTAATGTTCAGTTTCATGATACATGAATTTGATTTTGGACCTTGTCTGAATACATCTACTTCCTCTGCTAGGTAAATCAATGAGAATCCAAGCAATAATTAAATTCACAGATTTTCAAAACGTCTTTACTTGGTATCTCATTTATGTAGTGATAAATGTATTTATGTTAACTGTGCTCGTGGCGTCTAGCAGGAATGAAATAACGCCAGGCGACTCGGCTTCCGTTTTGTTTTATATTAAGCATGGGAAAAATCCACTAAACATTTAAAATACGATGAAAAAAAGACCGATTTTTAGATTAAAAACAGGTAAGTAATTAATATTATACTTCTGACACAATATCACATATCATGATTAATTTCTTAATTATGTGAAAAAACATTTATTATTTTGCATGTAGACATAGACAAACCCAAAATCCAATAACCTTGACACATGACGGGTACATGGGATAGGCATTGCACTGTATTCACTCCCTGGAGGGAAGAAACCTCGGGGCTGTCCCGAAGTATAAGGGCACACGGAGAAGAACCGAAGTCGAGAGAAACAGGGTAAGTCCCAAGAAATAGCTGATATTAGCCTCCGACGTAGGAATTAGGGGGTGCCCCCGACGAGAATTAATGCAGAAACAGCTCCCAGGAATCCCCGAAAAGTCCTACAACACACTCCATCCACCTTAGTTGGAGCGCCAAGCAGCTGACGAGTCACGAAATCCTACACAAAAAAACGTGTGAGGTAACAGGGGATTTCCTGATTTCTCTCTCTCGACAAAGTGCTGACAGCTAACTTGAATATAGCGGGAGACGGGTTTAATTCCGGCGCAGCCGAGGAAGGGGATCAGTTGTTCGGAATCAGTCGTTCGCAATCAGTTGTTCAGTTGTTCGCACACAGTTGTTCAGTCTAAACGGGAGGCAGTTGTTCAGCCGAGACGGGAAGAAGTTGGTCGGCAGCCGCGATGCGAGGCGGAAAAGGCAGTTAGTGCAAGAGGCAGTCATATCACGAGGCCGGGTTCGGATCCCTTCAGAGCCAATTATCGCCAGCCGAGACAGGAGTAGTTCGGCGGTGCAGCCGCGAGACGAGATAGATGCAGCCGAAATGGGAGAAGCCGAAAAGGGAGTAATCAGTCGTGTGACGAGAACAGTGCCGAGAATATGAGTAAATTCCCGCAAACAAGTAGCAGCCCCATACAGAGAGGCGCCATTCCCCGAGATGATGTAGTCGTGCGCCGGATGGCGACGAGGCAAACAGTCAGTCAGTCAGTCATTGTAACGTCACCGAGGAGAGAACCCAGGAACAGCCGAAACTTCATGCGTAAATTTCCGAGACAAACCCAGTAGAAGTGCCGAGAACTGATGAGTTCATTTCCGAAAAAGTAGTGGCAGTTTCCGAGGTGGGGAAGTCAGAAACGTGGGCCGGATCGTTACGGACATCGAAGCAGCCGAGGAGACGCGCTCTCCTACGAGTAACGCCAGCCGAGGTCGCAGAGAAAGTACAAGTCCCGGGAAACCAATCCCGGATTTCCGAGAGAGTCAGTCAAAGCCGCAGGAAGAAGCCAGCTGAGTACAGCACGCCAACGAGAGCCAGTCTGAGGGCCTGACAATGGGCCACCCAACTCACCATGCCTCAGCTACCAACGAAGACAACTCACCAAAAGCCGCAGTCACAGATAAATAGAGAAAAGTCTCCCTTCAACAACCTTTCCCGACGCATAGTATTCAGCCCACCAGCACTTCAGGCCTACGACTTGTAGGGTGTCACAGGCTCGCCAGTGTGTGTAAATACCTATGTTACCTTCAGACAAATAAAATACTGGTGTGTTAAATAACGGAGAATACGAGTATTTGTTTACCCCTAATGCAACAACCACAGGTGCCCTTAGTCTGCGCCAAAGTAATTTAACTAAATAACCTACTAGCCACCAGCCTGTATAACTCAGGTGGCTTAGTAGCGTCAACCTTTGTATAAAATAAAACACTCAGAGCGTTAAGAATAATATATTAAAACTACTTTCAAATACTACGCAACACACATGTAATTCATTGGGTGCGTTAAAACTGTAGTTTTATTGAAGAAATGATACGGGAAAAAATTAAGAATACAATGATAAATGAAAATATTCATTGCAGAAATTCCAGATATATATATCAAATAGTAAAAAAAAAAAGTATTTCGTTCAGTTAAGGAAATCAGTTGTGATATATATGAATACTGAATCACCTCTCATAAATTAGCAATTAAACTTGATAATTTATGTAAGAAATTAAAAAATAATTGGCTACAAGCATCTTCAGAATTTGATCTTGTTAGAATATCCAAGATTTTGCACGGATAGAGAACAAATTTTTTTATCTGCTGGCTTCTGGTTAATGTCCAACCAAATATTTAAGCCCTTCATTTATTTCAGAAAATAATTCATAATTCCAAAAATTATTTTCTATAAAATTCTAGTTAATTTGATAAACCAAAATGATTAAAATTATTGCAATNTAAATGATTGCAATGCACACATGAAACAGATCTTTAAATTTGCAGTACCATACCCGATATAATTAGTACTTTTTCAGTACTGGGGGAGACGGAAGCTCACGTAGTTTTGCGTAAAACTTCAAAACTACCGCAATGCGATTATCGCCTCTTCTTTATAACGTCCCGTATATATAAACAAACTACGCGCATCTCGGACACCTTTCGTAACATTATGGTGGGTTGTATGTACAAAATTAAATGAACTCTTGAAGAAGAAACGTTACGATGTGACGTTGTCCATAGCTTATAGGGAGAGAGTGTCAATCAAAAGTGGCTCACACGGTGACGCTAATTAAAAACGGGAAATTCCAAAATACATGTCACTTCCTGATACGTGGCACTTATCTTATTTTAACTGTTTTTAATGCATTCTTCCGTGGCAAAACATGCTTGATTAAGCCATGTAAATTGTAAAAAGAAAATGGTTATAAAATAATTAAAAATTCCAAATCCCAGTTAACATCGCAAAATAAAATGTATTAAATAAAACTGTAAAAATACGTGAAATGTAAACTAGCAAGTTAAAAAATAGGAATTTTTAGGTGATGTCCTGAATTACAATTCCAACTTTACCTAAGGGTAAGGACTTTAAAATTACGTTCAAAATAAATAAACTTTTAACTCAAAACAAACCTAAACATAAACAAATGGTGTTTAATGCGGAGATCACTATACAATAATATCTACAGTAGTAATTTTTCGAACCGTATTGTATCATTCAAGTGTCATTGTGCAAGTGTTGTTTTTGTTAAGTACGTACAGAGACATTCTACTTGCACCGCAGTCGCCTCTACGTCACCTTCACTCTCACACGGCTGTGCTGTTGTGTTAGTAAGGGTAGAGTATGCGAGAGTCGTTGCAACCTTCTCTAGGGAACGAATGTAACATTCTGTATTACTATATCCTCCTACTGCTTTATTAATATCGGCGGATGGCAGATGGCGGCAGCCTTAATACCTTGTAAAAACCAAAAGCCCCAATTATTATAATTGCATTTTAATAAACTGGAAATACATACAAGTGCCAGCCTAAAATATATAAACTTAACACGCCAATATATAGCAATTTATTTTCCTTCTTAATGTTTTTATCTCTACAAAGCGGACATCATACATGGTAAGGCTGACTGCTATATGGTTCTATTGAATATTACAACAAACAAAGCCACATTGTCGACAGCCTGTCCACACATATTAATGTACCACGACGCAATGCAAGGTCCCTTGTCCTTCTCCGTCTCTCAGCACTCACCAACTATGCTTCTCCGCCTTTCCACTCTCTTTCCTTCACTATGGCCATAGCTTGTGATACAAAGTCCTAAGGCAACACAGCGTATATTGAAGAGTCTACTAACAACCATTGTAGTAGACACAGCCATCCTATTATTTATTTTTGCACAGTTTGTGACATAAAATAAGAAAAGTTTAATTTCGTTCGAAAATGGAAGGACCTCATAATCTTTGTCAGCTTTAGAGAATAGTGAGCTAAATTGTTCGAATATTGTTAAATTTGTATGGCTTTATATTGTTATGAATCTGTAGAATGAAAAAAGAAAATACACTACCATAAAAAAATCGTTCCTTTTAATCGTGTATTAATTTTTTTGTTATCTTTAGTAAAATATTTAATTCTGTTTAGATGTTTGTAAGGAAACAAGTTACAGATTGCGGTTAAATAACTTTGGGAAGGAAGCTGGGACGGCAGCACGGAATTCAATACCATGTCCTATGTTTGTTGTTTGGGGGGTGGGGTGTCTATCGTCACCCTCCTCTTCTCTCAAAACTCGCTGTTGCGGACATGTTGGCACAACCTTTCACCATATCAGTAAGTGAGGCTCAGAAATTAACAGATTTTTTAATATACGTTGATCTATTTGTTCTTCACTTCACAGCGCATCTTCATTTAGACCTTGTGTCAGATTTGTTCGCAAGGGCTTTCATTTCAGCGTCCAAGGATGTTTTGTGTACGTGGCTGCTTTATCGAAATCTTCAGCGACTATAGAATAACATTTGTGTGTACTGGTAGAAAAATTCTGGAGGTCCAATATTTCTCGCTTGACACCATAAAACGTTCTATGATTCAGATAAAGAAAAAATTAGTTTTAAATTTCCAGTTGCGACTCACTTGGATAATTATGAGTTGCAGGTGTCAAATATGTGAAGGTGTAATGGAAAAAAGTTGTAGGGAGCCAGAATATTACTTATGAGGAATTCTTATCAGTGGTAATACAATTCGGTGCATTGCTGAATTCCGATAGTTAGGTATTTCCTTAAAGACCACTGACCTCTATACAATGAAACAAATTCATTCTCTAATGTCTGGATACCCACAAGCAGTTCCTGACGAGGATTGTACTGCGATAAACCTCCCCCACCCCCTTCATTTCTAGCACTCTATAATGTAAGTCCCCTGCAAAATTTCGTGAGTTTTTTCCAGCAAGGATGAAATTGAAACTCTATGCACAAGTTGTAAGTTCGAGGAAAGTGGAAAATTATTTAAACCTGCCTTGTACATGTCAGTATAATCCAGGTTTTGTATCTTAATTTACCACATCTACTCTGGCGACTAGGCTGTGTGATAATCGCCGTTCTCGGTACAAATAGATTGGTGTAAGTGACTCAGCTCCACAATACTTGTGGATTTATGACTCGACTAACTGTCAAACTGAGTTGGGTGCGATGTTCTGGGATTAAGCAAAAGTATGCATTGATAAGATATAGATAAGAAGCTGAGTTTTGAGTATGCATGGTGACAAGTGTATTACGAGAGAAGAATGTTTTACTAACTGGGTCGTGACTTAAAATTATTATTGTGAATATCAGATTTTGACAAAAAAAATTTTTGATTGTGCAATTTTACCTAAGAGTTGTTCTGATACTCTTGAATTTTCACTAGAGAACAGCACTTAGGCATTATTATTATGTCAAAAATACAAGAGAAAAGCGTTTGAATCTGGTGCCTCCTCGCTTGAATGTAAAATGCATTAAATTAGTGCAGTATTTCCATCAGCAGGGCAATTCCATGGGACTTTCGATGGTGACCTGACATTTTATTAAGGAGAAGATTGGTAGGCCATTGTTAATATTTACTTGAGTACAATAGATAAAATGACACTTACGGATGGCTCATACACCTTTAGTTTCTGGGCAAACTCTGAGAGTAGAGTCTCGATCCGGCCATTCCCCCCTCCATCCATTCCCCCCTCCTGTACATTCCCCAAATGTCATTGACAACCAGCATCTCTTCTTCCATGACGCACATATAAAGTAATCACCTAATTAATGAGGTAAAATTGTTGCTATACTTTGTGAAAAACAATGCTTCCGTAATATCTATGACATAAAAAAATTTGTAAACACACCTCCAAAAAGGTGTTTTAAAATATTTCCATTGTAAAAGTTAAAAAATTTTCAAAAAGATAAAAGTTTAAAATATGATATAAAATGTTATAAATTACATTTTCGAAAATATCTTAGTTCTTGAAAAAAAAATGTTAATAAAACACTACAATAAAAAATGGTTTGCACAGATTATTTTTGGCAGATAAGTAATTTTAGTTTGGATTTTCAATTTTAATTATTCAGAATTATTTCTATATCAAAAACACTACCATGAATGTGTACTGAAAATTAGAAACGACCTATCAAATCAATGTTAAATAAACTTTCCCATAACAGCTTAAAACAAAAATCTATTTGCAACTTCTCAAAAATCGTTTATTTGCCGTGAATCGTGTTTGTAATAAAAGCATAATTATAAAATAAAACATTCTCAAAAATTTAATGTCTGCATTTGATAAGGAAACACTAATAATTTAATTTGATGGCAAGTAAGGAATTCAAAGGCCTAATGGCGCCATTACATATCAATAACTCATATGCATAGGCTTCATTCAAATTTGAAGGAAATATTACCAAATGTGTGACAATCACAAAAATATATAATAACCAAAACCCACTATGTTTCTGACACCTTTTTTTCTGTATACGGCAAACATATCTACGAAAGATCTGTTATCTTTCATAAATACTCAAAAAAATCCAATTAAATATCTTTCAACGAATGCGTGGAAAAACTTATAACACATTTAAATCTGCCAAGTTTAAGGCGTTTTAAATGCAAAGGCCCGGCATTAGATAAGTGCTTAAATACGCCACTGAATCCAGATTCAATGTTACTCAAACAAATCGTGAAGAAACAGGTTATATTTCCACAGCAAATTGTGTTATATTACTGCACTAATATTCCATGTAGTTCTCCAGGATAGTTTGGGCTCGTTCAAAAGTTTTTTTATGTCCTGAACAGTAATGTAAAGAAATTAACCCTACAGCAATTTGAATAATCCGTAATAATGAAATTATCGTCCGTGTGCTTCAGAATTGTAATGGTTGGCTATTTTAAATTTGAAGCAAGGTTTCCAAGGTAAATTGTTCTCTGTGGCATGTAAAATACTCCGGAGTGCAGCAAACGGGCTAAAAAAGTAAAAAAAAAAAAACAAATGTTGGAGTACAACAAATTTTATTTCTTTAAGAGATTGAAATAAATTATGCGAGTGTTTTTATAATGTCAATTCTTGAGTTTGTAGTAGAACGGGTTTTTAAACACGAGGCATATAGAAGTCTGGAATGATAAATGTGTAAAATTGTATTTCAGACAGATATGAATAAGGGAAATTTTGGCATAGGGACTCTTTGATTATAATAACTTAACCATTATTGTTGCTTTCACAATATAATAAGCACCATCCATCTTTAAAATTATTACTGTGCATCACAAAAAATAAGTAGCGCAAACAGTTGTTTTGTCAGGCTACAAAAACATTCTGAGGATGAATCACACATGAACAACATTAACAATTGTGGAAGGATTCACAAAATGATCCTCTCGATAACATTAATGACACAAATCTCTGACAATTGTTGTAAACAAACAGAGTTTTATTGCAACTTTCAGTCCCCGCTACGAAGCAGTAATTATTGTTATTTTATTAGAGACATTAAAAAGACTGTAATTGTAAAAATCTTCTTCATAACGTAACAATGGGGTAGTGTTGATGAAAATTGACATTTATGAAAAACTCTGTGAAAAAACCTAGAAAATAGTACCTATTAAAGGTAGTAATTATTCTGNCTCCTATTGAAGGTAGTAATTATTCTGAATCATTATCAATCATTTGGGCACATTGTTTTATACGCAATTCGTACTATTAATTTCGATACTGGTGACTGCTTTATATTTTAAGTAAATTAGACGGTAAAAGTCGTAAAACAACTGAAAGAACACCACCAGGCAAGAAAAGCACGAAATAAATTATGTACATTCCCAAATAGCTCCAGAATAGTGAATTCACAAAAAATCGGTCCCTCTCNCAAATAGCTCCAGAATAGTGAATTCACAAAAAATCGGCCCCTCTGACCTTCCCAGAGCACAGGCGATAGCGATTTCAATGAACACATTGATCTACCTGCTTTATACAGTTTTGCCTGCTTTTTACGAAGAAGATAAATAATATGAAGCCTATAGATTTGTGTGCCCTCAGTGTTTGCCATCGTACGTGCTTCGGGAAGCAGAGTGGCACAGATTTACGTGAATCCTCTAAGATTCTCTGGGGAAATATGGCGATCTGTACAAAATACCAACAGTTGCAATGCTCTAAGAAATATAATACTAACACCTGCTACCATCACCAACAAATTCATCAAAAAACAGTGAAGTACTCTACTCGTGACAGAAAACGGCGCATGTTGACATTATGCCGACAAAATGGCTCATTCAACCTATATATACGTTGCGTTGCATTGGCGCAGTATAGATAAATAACCACTTGTCACTTTATAAATAAATCTTACACAACTTCATTCTTACCATGTGGCTGGCAAAAATACTGCTGAACATTACAATTCACTTTATTTTAATACAAACGGCGCATAGGCCTAACAGTTAAGGATCGCTATCAATGGCGAATTGAATTCCTGTCATTACAGTGATCTACTAAATACTCAAAAAGACAATGCTAAATGTAGGTCGTATCTCAAAACCTAGACACATTCACACTTAAATCAAATGATTCTTAATTCACGTTACACTAATTTCCGCACACTATTTACCTATTACAGTTCACACTTCAAATTCTAAAATATTTAGGAATGCTGAAACTGCGGTCCACGCACCTCATAACCTGTACCTGAACTACATTTGAAATTTACTGAAATGGCGAAACTTATTTGTGACTTCCGCTTCACGTTTGGTACATGTCAGTTTCCATAATAAGGCGAATATCACATTGCACTACGTAAATAATAGGTCCGACCACCTCATAAAATATCTGCATTTTTAACTCAATAAACGGAATGTATTATAAGGTACCATCAATTTTTCAGCACGAATAGTTTTTCAAAAGCCAAATAAATAACTTCCGAACCTCTAAAATGTGTTCTTCAGATATTACACATCTTACACTCCTAGAAATAGTTTAGAGAATGAAACCGGTATAAATATTTGAGTCCAACCAGAGAAGCCATCATTTTCTGAGAACTGAGTAGTTAATGCTAGTAATATAAAATAACTTTTCTTCTTATTTCTGGAAGTAAATGCATCATGAACCGATGTTTAAGTCAAGAAACTTGTGATGCAACAAACTACGTGTGCTGAGATTCATTGTTTGTACTCCAGCGTTTTAAACAATGTTTCCAAATGATTTTTTTTTNGCAACAAACTACGTGTGCTGAGATTCATTGTTTGTACTCCAGCGTTTTAAACAATGTTTCCAAATGATTTTTTTTTAATAATTGAACAGATAATGAAATTATTTCAGCTGTTTAAATATCCTAAACAAGTGATAGCAAGTTTATCTGATTTTNTAATTGAACAGATAATGAAATTATTTCAGCTGTTTAAATATCCTAAACAAGTGATAGCAAGTTTATCTGATTTTAATTTAATTAATCAAAGCATTTTATTTAGACGTTAAAATTTTTTGCAAATACAAAGAAAGCTGAGTCTTAAATAATTGTTGAGCAGATTCTGTACGGTAACTGTAAACTATACACGGGTTGTCATACCTAAAATGTGACAAACATTAAGTCAGATTTTGTTTATACTAACATCTACATACGTTGAAGTGTTTGATTTTAGCTTTCATGAGTATAACTTAATAGTCATGGATTTCTTAATCTGTAGTCATATACTACTCGGTTGTGAAACAAATTTTCCAAAAAGTGCAATTATCCGTCTCAGTGATTATATATATGTACAACCTTTCCTGGCTTAACTACAGATGCAGGTAGTTACTTCATCTCTGATTAAAAATCTTTATAGCAAATTCTAAATAGAATACACATGATTGTATGGAATTTTGCCGTGGCTATTTTAATCAAGGGCTTCAAACTGTCTCAACTCTAGGAGGTAGGGAACCAAATTTCTCTCTTATAGCCTTCTGAAACTTAAATGAATGATATAATTACCCAAATAAACAATTAGTACTTCGATGTTTCAATTTAATATTTTACTCGCCAAGTATAACCTGTGACCCAAAAGTACTAATTATACGAATTCAGAGGTGCATTTGCTTGGCTTCTGTTCAGTGAAGTTTAAATGTAATTAAGTATAATAAATGAAAGTGGCCACCGTTAGTAACTTCACAATAAAAATGCAGTATTATACCATATTTCCGCAACACTTTCAAAGCATCCTAGCTACGTTAGTGATTACAAGAATATACACGTATACATACGTAACAAACACAGCTTAGTAGCTCTGATCATGTCTGTTTCCTGGCATATTGCCTGACTGACAAGCATTCAGCGCATTGCATTCAAAGATTGTGGGATCAGGAGTTGGCTGACTGATGCTTAAACATGTCAATTGCAGAATACCTAACCACAGTATACGAAACTACACCATAGGTTGCAGTTTTTAATGTGATACTGTGTAAATGGTATTCAAACGTAGTCTGCACGCACTGAAACATTTTGATCAAACGTAGCTAAATATTACGCACTGAGCCAGACTCACAGCGCCAGCTGGGGAGCAAATCCCTAAAAGAGTCACTCAAAGCAAGCGGGCTGTTATTATTTCTTTTGTAAGTAGTCAGCGCGAAGCACTCGAGCATCCGCGAAGCTTGGAGTATATCGTAAAAATTGGGTGTGGCTGTGTCAGGGACACGTTGCGTGAATACGTGTACGTTGACAGGTAGTATTTTCTTTGAGAGCATCGTAGTCGTATACTAGCAACGTCATTGTCGCGCTCGGAAGCCTTGATTAATATACGTTCCCGGCACCGCTTCACTCATTCATACGAGGTTTCATTGGCATCACTGGATTGCTCTTAAGACGTTCTTTCCAACCGTATAAGATTTTTCTATTTTAACTTCGCTTTTTGACGAGTATAGGCCGACATTGTGTTAAGTTATCAATTGTTTTTTTTAAATTTAAATTCATACAATTTAATCATAACCACGCCGCACAAATGTTTTATACACTCAATCAATTGATCTAGATGAGAGCTGTCGATTATAACTTAAACGAGCGTCGTAACTACTCCGCGTCAAAAGTTGTACTACGCGGAAATTATGAGACGAGGTGAAACTAACTGAACATGGCGGTGCCCCACCCCTACCACGCGCGACGCTTCGCAGTCATCCTCAACCTTAAAAAAGTTTTTGATAATTTGGCAATTGAGTGTTCTAATTGAATTTTATATGTATACGACAGATTCCGAGTTGCAATGCCATACTGTATCCCCCGATTTTGTTAACATTAGATTTTCTGGATTGCACACTGTGGTTGGAAAGTTATGGACGTATTCACGTCAAACGAATAACAGAGTGTGCGTGTGTCATTTCCTGGAAATCTTGGCACTCTTGGCCAATGACAACAAATTACATTTCCAGGAAAATGTATCTCCGTGCAAGTGTGGTAACTTCCCTTCCGCCGTCTGCCGTAATTCACACGCTGTCCTGCGCGACGACGACTGCCTTCCTCCCCCTCCATCTGAGTCAAGAGTCAAGAATACGTGACGTTACAGACCAAATGCAGTTTGAACAGCCTAGTAAAGTTTGGTCGACCAAAGTGATTTTTTATAATCANCGACTGCCTTCCTCCCCCTCCGTCTGAGTCAAGAGTCAAGTATACGTGACGTTACAGACCAAATGCAGTTTGAACAGCCTAGTAAAGTTTGGTCGACCAAAGTGATTTTTTATAATCAAGTTTAACCGTAAAATTTCTGAGTCGTCTAACTTGCCTAAAAATATTGTTAAATCGTGTCCACTTCAAGGAATGGTAGAAATTATGTCACCAAACTCGCTCGCCGCACTCTTGTAGCCCACACCAAGTGTAAGCAATCTGGTTGGCTACACGGCGTTTCTTGAAGTGAGGTCCAGCTGCCCATTNCAATCTGGTTGGCTACACTGGCGTTTCTTGAAGTGTGGTCCAGCTGCCCGTCTCGAGCACTGTCTAGGGCGGTTGGCTATGACACGCCCCACCCACACAACAGCAAACCAACGAGCACGCCATGTTGTCACACTCAGCGGAATGAGCAACTTGTATGTCATTATTAACAAAATATTAAAGGTGATTAATATTTTTAATTACATTTTTTATGTCTAATATTCCTGTTTAAAGGCCACCTCTCATGAAAAACAACTTATATTAGAAATATCTACGTCTAACGAAAACGGAATACACTGTACTTAAAAAATGGATCTTCATTTGGCTATAAGGTCACAGCGCGTCATTTAGATACAGCGTATATTGGTATCATCGAAAGGTTCAACAAATTTCTATGCAGCGATTTTATCGGCGAGAACGCATCTAGTTATGCAAGGGTTTCACCCTGTAGTCGCCTCTCTCATACGTAATCACCCGCCAGCCTGGTGACGTGACACGTGCCTTATAACGGAAACATCATGCACGATGGAAATTACAACGTCAAATGACGCAGCACTATGGCACACCTTAACAGGCAGCACAGTCATCGTGACCTGCATTTGGGAGAAACGAAGATTAATTGAGATAAATGAACACGCCACATGCCAAACAAACCGGAGAGGCGGGTAGACGTTATATAATGCGCTTCGGTGAGCTGTCGGAAAACAGTGAGAAGTTTGTTATGGGCAGAGGAACACAAATTTACAGTAGTCTTCGTGCGACAAGAACAGAAAGGTATGTAACGTTTAATATTTCTGCAGTTGACTCCAACGTCATAATAATAATAGTTATTGAAGTATTAGGCTATTTTGTTAGAAATCCTTAGTTCATATCAGTACTAACAACGATACTGTAAATATTATTGCAGACTGTCTACAACGCAAATTGGTAAGTGCATACATAAGTTCATACAATACGGGTACAATTATCGTATTTGTAATTACATTTCACAGATTGCAATTAGTTAACATATGCTAGAACTGTTATTTTTATTTTTGTATGAATAAAATTGCATGATTTAAATTATCTTGTGCCCCAAACTACTATAAATTTTGCAAAAAAAAATTAATATTTCTAGAAAAATATAGCCACGACGACCGCATGCTTGTAAATACAAACCAAAATAATAAAATACATTTCGGAAATAATATCGAAATATGTATCGCATTCCTATTGCGCTTCGCAAAATACTTTAATATCTGCCGTTCCATTAGATTAAGTAATAACAAATAAACATTGTCACATAACTGGAGCACCCGCAGGAAACCCCAGCACTCCATGACAATAACATTCAACTACCCTTCCTTGCATTCCTCTCAATTAATCAAAATTAGTATTTCCAAAAACCTTTAAGCAGCCGAGTTTAAATAACAGAGTACAAACCAATAACGCAATCGCCATAAAATGCGAAAATTCAACCATCCCCTGATATGAATTTGGAATACATGATAATTAACCTCCAAAATTGGGAGCAATAATTCAACAAACTTTTAGTTTACTTTTCCTTTATCTCCGGGCCTATTTTGATTGTTCTTACAAACTTCTAATATCAAAAATACTATAATTGTAAAAAATACAAATAGCCAAGGAGGTTTTAAAATACGTTATAATTGTAATGTGTTTTATGAAATTTACGTTAAGTTACATTTAATAATGGGCTCCTATAGCAGTACATAATATTGTAACATTATAAAATTACAACACATAAAAAGAGACTTGTATTAAAATTTTTTCCTACAAATGCCGTATAAAATGCCCTCATCTGACATGGCAGGATATGCCTTCTGGCAAGTTATTTTGTTCTCGTCGTGAAGTCCCTATCCATTCTCTATCCTAAGACGAATGCAAACCCCTTTTTATAGTCGGGAAAAACGTTGACCAGGGTATTGAGGAACATCCCAGAAAGTTTCGTTGTGATTCGAGTCGAGTAACATTCAAAACTTGATGACGTCAAAGGTAGCGTCAGACGATTGCTAGACACCATCAATCCACGATGGACGGAGTTTGTATACGACGCGCAGTGAGGCGGGGGCAGCCTCTAGCCTCCACGTCGACAGTCTGCGCTCGCCTGCCGAGCTTCGCAGCCGCGTCGGTACCAACGTCCACGACGACTTAGTCGAACAGTCGCCAACAAGGTAAACCTTAGCTCCCTCAACTATCTGTCCCCATGTTATAACGTACAATTTACTGTGCTGATACTAGTAGTAGGAAAGGGCGGTGCTAGCACAGAGGCTGGAGCTGCAGGACTAAGGACTCAGGAGGCGTCATGTGGGGGACGAGTGACGAGCGTCATTTGTTCCCCTTNATCGGTACCAACGTCCACGACGACTTACGTCGAACAGTCGCCAACAAGGTAAACCTCAGCTCCCTCGACTATCTGTCCCCATGTTATAACGTACAATTAACTGTGCTGAAATTAGTAGTAGGAAAATGGCGGTTCTAGCACAGAGGCTGGAGCTGCAGGACTAAGGACTCAGGAGGCGGCATGTGGGGGACGAGTGACGAGCGTCATTTGTTCCCCTTTTTCCCTCAAAATGTCCCTTTTGCCCCTCAAAAATGGCAAAATTTGCCAGAATTTCCCTCAAAATTTCACAAAATTTTCCAAAATTAAAAAAATATATATATATATCTCATGCACAATCCGGACGGTTTGCACAATCCAGATAGTTTGCAGAATCCGGATGAAGCCAGCTGAAGATTGTGCAATGTCAGCTTGAATTTGCAAGCAGGTACGCGAGGCTCTCGTCACAGATTGACTACATGAGGCTCTCGAAATGGTCCCGTCACTGACTAGCCATTACCTTTTATTTTACCAGAAGAATGTTCACGTTCATCGCCCAGTTGTCATGCAACTTCTAACATCGTATAAGCATAATTAACCCAAATTTCGAATCGTTCAACATAAAGTCACCAAATTCATAACATACGCATAACCCCCGACAACGAAAATTATCGCAGGGTCAGTTATGCCATTGCGTACTTATAAGCATAGTTGACCGTAATTCCCGAACTGTTTAAGGTGCAGTCAACATATTCATAACATAGACATCACTTCCGACAACTAAAATGACCGCATGGTCATTTATACCCTATGTGAACTAATAAGCGTAGTTGGTCGTAATTTCCAACCCATTTAAGATAGACTCACTCTATTCGAAACATATACATCGCCCCCGACACTGAAATTGATCGCAGAGTTATTTATGTCTTATACATACTTATAAGCATAGTTGAATATAATTTCCGAACTGTTAAAGTTACAGCAGTTAAATTCATAACATTTTCATCACCCCGACAACGAAAATTGTAAGAGAGTCATGTTATGCATACTTACAAGCATAGTTGGATGTAATTTGCGACCTGTTGAATATAAAGCTATCAAATTCATAACATATGTATGACCCTGACAACTAAAATTACTGCATGATCATTCATATCCTAAGCTTACCTATAAGCATAGTTGACCATAATTCCGAACTGTTTAAGATACAGTTACCCAAATTGTAACATAGTAATTTTCTACTCATAATGTAGGTATAATTTCTGACAAAGAAAATTATCGCCAGAGTCATTTATGTCCTATATTTACTTATAAACATAGTTGACCATAATTTCCGACCTTTTTAAGACACAGTTGTCAAATTCATAACATAGGCATCACTACCGACATCAAGAAAGGGGCACATCTCTGACTGGCTACACGAGGCTCTTGAAATAGACCCATCACTGACATATCAGCACCAGCCATATTGACTAAAGAATGTTCGTGTTCATTGCTCCCTGTCATACAACTTCGACGACAAAATGAGAGGCTTATCATAAAGAATGCTGCTGCACACAACGATAACGGTGCCTAACATGTTATGCTGGGGATATTGTGGTCAAAGGTCAAGGTGAAGGTCATATGATGTAATCCTTCGAGATAATGGTCAATGGTCAACGTCATAGTTACAACTAAAATGTTATGCGAGGCTCTCGAAAGAGTCTCATCACAGAAGAAGCTGGCGAACTATCATAAAGGACGCTGCCGCACACAATGATAAAGGAGCCTAACATCTTACCGAAGCTCTCGATAAGTTCTTGTCTCTCTGTCATTCAACTTCGACGAAGCTATTGGCATATCATTAAGAGCACCGCCACACGTTGATAAAGGAGCCTAATATATTACGCAAAGGTCCGGTTTCTGATTGGCTATGCAAGGCTCTCGAAGGTGCCTCCCCCACCCCTCCACCCAAAACACCTCACCATCCCGACGCTGCAACGTTACGAATGCGAGGCCCCCTACTTTACACACACACCACCTACCTACACCTCTCAGCATTGCCCTCGCTCACATACGTCCGCACACAAAGACAACCGAACTCAGTTAACAATCAAAAATATAAGGAAAAGCTTTCTTGGCCAGTGCCCAGCGGACCGGACACATTACTATTATGCAGAAACTTTCTCGAGCAACGCCCGACAACGAGAACACACTACCGGTCCCCGCACAAGTCATGACCGAACTACAGGTTTCTTAGAGACCTCGAAAACGTCTTACGCCTGCGACAAGAAAAACGACTGCAGAGTCAAATATGACATAAGCGCATTTATAAACATAGTTGGATGTAATTCCCGAACCATGTAAGATACAGACATTAAATTCGTAACATAGTCGTCACCCCCAACAGCGAAAATGAACGCAGGGACAGGTATAGCTTAAGAGTACATATATGCATAGTTGGGTACAATTACCGAACCATTTAAGATACAGTCTCAAAATTCAAAATATAGACAACAACCCCACTCAACAAAAAAGGTCGCAAGTGTCAAGTATGTCCTAAGCATACTTATAAAAAACTCTGATGGAGCCATTAAGTGTTAAGTATGCCCTAAGCATACTTATAAAAAAACTCTGATGTAGCCATAATAGTTATGTCAATGACGATATAATTCCAAGAAGTTTTGTAAAAATTACAATGCATGCCGACATGAGAATAAACAAATGATCACAAGTAACAACCACAAAAAAATTAATACAATACAATTATGATATGAACTATACGACTTGTACAGATGGCTTTAATTTGCTTGTTGCCTAACAACATACATGTAAACCATTAGTCACGCAAGAGAGACATCACTGCCACATGAGGTTGGAAACAGATATAAAAAAACAAAATGTCAAAGGGAAATATTTATATTCACTTACTTACCAGCACAATAACGTATTACACAGATGTCGAATACTGTACGTAGTTTGTTAAACGATGTTATACAATGTCCGACCATCCTGACCAGTAAAGCCGAATATCAAATCGACTGAAACGAAACCCTCGCATCTAGTGAATAACTGACAGTCACTACACTAGCATAGGAATACGACCGGACCGACTTAGAGCAATCAAGTAACATCATGAGAAACTTTAGGACGTTCCACAGTAAGCTGTTGGCCAGCGCGAACACTGTGCATGTCTCGAGAAGCGAAGAGGAGGTTACCCAGAACACTAGCCAAGAAAAAGTCGCATCAGATTCTAGTGTCCCACACCCAACCGAGTCTCGCACATTATATGTTCCTTTAGGTGAGGAAATCAGTTATACACTAGAAACATCAGTTTATCATGTTCTAAATACTTTATGTATTTATATGTACTTTTTGTGAATATGTCTAATTTATATTTATATATTAGCAGAACCGTAAGCACATACGAAACAACAAGCATTTAAAACATTAGTCGCGCAAGAGAGAGAGACAACACGGCAACACACTGAGACAAACATATTTTTTAATACATATAGATATATATAAGTAAATTTTTATTCGCATTTGCCGGCAAATACATGTGTGTGTGAGCATCATGTACTGAATGTTACAATAGGAGAAGAAATTTCCGCTGTGAAGTGTGGGACATTGTGTAAACAATAGAACGTTGTTATAGAGGTCAGATTATTTTACTAGATATTATGACAAAAGGACAGATTAAATCACTTGCAACACTCAGATACCCAGCTAGCATACCTGCCTAAAGAATTCCTTCTCAGAAATGGACAATACGAAATAAAATCCGCCTACAAACACCTACATGTATATCTGCAGCAGGACGAAGAGATTCTTAGCTGTCGCTCATGCCTAGAATGTTTTCAAAGTAGCGTACTAATGCAAGTAGATATAAAAATTATTAATGTAAATAGTTATAACATTTTAACACCCTTTGTATATTGCACAAGCATCGTGTGCTATACCTCACGTTAGTCGAAAAAAACTTTTACGAAGCTGCGAAGCACAGGAATTGTCAGATCAACACTACTATGCATTGATGAAAACAGATATTTAAAAAAATTGTAAGGGAAAAATATAGTTGTAAAAACTTGTCAACCATCGCAATTAGATATTACATAAGCGCCGGCTCATGTACCCTGACAGCACTGGAGACAGTACATTCGGCTTGAAATTAAGGTATCGTAGGTTCAAGCTCCAGAGAGAGTCCGATCAGTTCACAGGTAAAAAATGCAACATGATATGTAATTTTTAAAAATGTGTATATTATGTATATATTATATATTCATATTTAAGTATCGAGCTCATCATGCAATAATCACAATGAACTATATATCCAACAGTAGTCATAGCAAGATGTGTAAAGGCAATGTTTGATGTTCAACAGGAAGAGAGTTGGAAGTATTGTAGTAAGACATTAACTTGCAACCTGCCAGCCATTTATAAATATTCATAGATGTAGATACAATTCTTAGCGATAGGAATTTAAAAAAAAACTGCATTTTATTTGTTTTATATGTATTCATATTCTTAACCAAATAATATGCATATGCACATGATATGTCATGCAAGAAAGTCATTAGCTCTGAGTAAATCAATAATAAAATTTATCTCTTCGCTGACAGAACGACATCCACTTCCCTGCAATGGAACCAGCACCCATAACCATCAACCATGTAATTGAGGTTTTCATAAAATAAGTAGCTAGAATTCACGACACTCTTCGCAGAAGGTTCGTGATACATGTCTGCATCTATGTTCTTCTGTGATGAGTAGATTGTTAGATACCTCTGGGCCAGAGTACTAGGTTTGAATCTGCGTTTATTCTGTCCCAACTTTAAGTACCTCTTACGTACAGCAACAAATTTATGCATTTTCTTTGCAGATGTCGACACTTAATTATCATCAGTAGAATATGTATATTACATATCATAAGTATATATATATATATATGCTAATATATAGTCAACATAATTGGTTCATACACGACTGTACTCAATGTATGTTCATCCCAAATACTGAAAGTCTGTCGGACGTTTGTAAGTACATAACAAGCAGGTCATGCTGTGGCAACCCGAGGTGGACAACACATGCATTATGTTAGGCGAAAAAACATCTCCATTGGGAAATGTGGAAAATAAAGGACAACACTGCCATGCACACTTATGTAAATTAATATAAAATTAAAAACAATTTCAAGGATAATAGTTATAAGCACTTAGCAGCCATCGCAATCATCATATATTACACATACATGACCCTTACCAGAGGAATTCACTTTTATAGAAAAAGGTAACAATTTATTCAGTTCGAATACATCAAGCAGTAAATATTAGAATGACTCCTTAAAAATATCGCTTAGTTTTAACAGTTGTTTGTAGTGGATATCATCCCTACACACTTTTAGGTCTATAAAAGCAGTTCGGACCGACATTTCACGTCGCTCAGAACATCTTTCTCTCTTCGAGAGGTCATAGTGAAAATTTTTCGTGATGATGTTCGAGTAGCTAGAAAGGTTTATAGTCAATAATAACATATGGAAAGATTAAATCACTTACAGCACACGGCAAAGATTCCGAGCTTGCGTACCTACCTAAAGAATTCCTTCTCGCATATACACAACATTAATTAAAATCCGTCTACAAACACTTATCTGTCTAACTGCAACAGAACGAGGAGATTCTCGATTTTCCTCACACGCTTACAATATTTTCCAGATAGTGCTACTGTTACAGAAACAACACATCCCAGAAGCTGGTGTAAGACAAATCGGGAGCGAGCAGCGGCAAAAGAAAAAAAAAGGCACCACCAACACTGAAAGGTGAACGAGTATAAAGAAGATGAGAGGTTGCATTGTCAACTTAGCAGGCTAGACAGTGACCGAGCTGTTACGGTAATCTATTTCAGTCCAGCAACAATGCTACCATTTCTACCAGAGCCAGCAGTCGCCCACTAAGGCAACCCGAGACGAGCAATACAAATTAGCGTGGCGTGCGAACAGTATACAAGCGAGCGTAACGTAAAATGAACACCATTCCATTGTCGGGCGTGGTGACGGAATGCAGACTTTTACTACCACATTCATCTACTTCTATTACTACAATGTGAATACGGGGTCAATGGCTGAAGACTTACCATCTCTAACACCGTCGATATCGACAGCAGGAAGGTGCCCTGAAAAGCTGCTACAGACATTACACCGTCATCGTAACTACTACGATCGTGTACGCTGCTACAATATGAAGAAGGGACCAATGGTTGAAGACTTATCAACTGTAACATGGCCAACAGCAAGGGACCCTGAAGAGTTGATGCAATCATTATGATATCGGTGTGGCTATTGCGAAAATACTTTAAGTAAAAATTGTAATGCACACCGACATGAAGTGCACATTGCATGTTCAGCACGGCATACAAAGGTTCCTCTATGATATCTATGATGATGTGTTTACCGCAGTGATAACCTGCATAGACATAACAAGTATTGCAAAGGCCATGTTTGTAGTTCATCGGGAAGCGAGCGTATGTATTGCGGCAAGATATTCAGGAATCGCACCACTGCCAAAGGTTATGAAGATAGTAACTACAAATTTGCCACCGTCTACAAGAACTACCCATGCATCAACTGTTGTACGGTATATGGGAATAAAAGTGGCTTGAATGCTCACAGCAGAATTGTTTTGCAAAAATGCTTACCGTAAATGTACAGCTTAAATGAATAATGTCTTGAGCATGTATCAAATTATAATAACTCAATAAATAAAGGTAAAAGTATATAAATTATTTCTGTGTTATTCATTTAACTTAGCCCACACTAATATTCAGTTCACCGCCATCACTAGAGAGAAAAAAAAAACAGATTTCGTCAAAGTCTGAAATATAATTATTAGTTTTTGTACAGTGTCAAGTCTCGAACTATCATGGAATCACTCGGAGAAAATTAATTTGACTCACTCGCAACAGTAGAAATCATGTCAACATGCAACCAAGACCATGACTTTGAATGATGTTAAAAGACCTTGACCAGCCCTTGGATGACATCACATGACCTTGAAATTTGACCACCATCTCGACCTTGTATGACATCATATGACCTTGACCTTGACCTTTGACCACCATCTCGAAAAAAATCTTTAGTTTAAAACGAAACAAAGACTCATAATTTTGTAGTTAATATTTAAGAATCGCAGGAAAAATTGTAAGACTTTCACAGGGTAACCACGATAGACCGAGAGTGGATTTACGAGTGACCATTTTGGTCCCCTCTACAACGAGGGGCAACTGCCCCAAAGGTTTTTCTGTCACCATTTCTAAACCGTTAGAGATAGAGCGTTGCCATTTGGTATCGGTGGGTTATAGCATATCCCCTTCACACAGATGCATCTTGCAAACACAAATGTCATGTGGCTTCGTTTCTTGGCAACAATTTCTAAACCATTAGAGATAGCGTTGCCATTTTGTGTTGGTGGTAAATAGCAGCCTCTCTTTTCAAAGATATGTTTTGCCAAACCGAAATGTCATCTGGCTAGGTTTTTTGCCTTCAATTTGCAAAACGTTTTAGATACCTTTTTTTTCCGTTCAGTGTAGGTATTTCTACAGCCCCTACTAATAAATATGACATGCAAACACAAATTCCACATGTCGCTAAATGTGCGAGCGAGCGCCGACAGGCGCCAGCGAGAATCTAAAAAATTATCAAAAAATAATACAATAAGTGATGGCAACACAAATATCACTCAGGAGAAAGGTGAGTGCAAACACCGTTAGTCACGAGCGAAATCCTAAAGGGTTAGTCACACAACCTCGAAATTGAAAAATAAAGTTACACTTAATGAAGGTGCAGCCCGCGGTTCCCGCGTGGCGGTCATCTTGCGTTACTTTTTATCGTTCACTGATTATAACTATCGAGAAATTCCGTTTACGGACGCCACTATGATTAATGCACCTTTGATTTTCAGTTGTACAATGCACTAATGAGAAGGCTGAAACTACTGGAATGTGTTGAAGTGGAAATGTCCAACTCGAACTGTTACATAGTCCTCCTAAACACCTTTACAATTTGTAAATGGATCTGCACCCCCATTACATACATTTTGTGGTTAATATCCGTTAATATAACTATTGCTTCTTAATTAGGTTATTTGGTGCTTAAGATGGGTTCATGCTGACCTTCAAAATCCAGTGGCGTGTCTAACATTTAGTTGGAAGTTTATTACCAAAAACCGGACAGGAAGTCCAATTTCTGCAAATGTATTTAGCCGGTGAAGATAAAAGAGAAGCAAATATAAGATTCTCTGGATACCCAGACTTGAAACCAGTCTTAATAAGACAACTACATAAAATTCTACACGACGTCAACCTCTACATAAAGGACTTGGAGTATCATTGATAAGATTCCTTCTTTCTGTGAAACTATTAATGTCGTTATGCATGCTGAAAAAAAACCACATCAAGGCCACATATGACGTTTTAACACCCCCACGACAAATGAAGTTTCTTTGGTGATGTTAGGTCAGTAATTTTATCAACGCGATATTGTATTAGAAAGCCGCAGTAGCTTTTTACATAGAATAAGTGAAATTCATAAATCTTGATGCCTTAAAATATCCTTTATTGTTTTGTCATGGAGAGGAGAGTTACTCAATTGCCATAACGCAGAGTATTTTCATAACTAAGTTGACTATGAAAAATACCGTTTCTGCAGTTAGCTTTTATTCTTATCGTATAAGTACCTGGTATACGACTGTGCTCTCTTCAGTCAATATTTAGTATATGAATATGAGGAAATAGACACAGAAAGTATAAATTTTATTAGCAACAATCAGGGAAAGTAAATTCAGATAGTGATATCCTTCTTAACGACAGCGTTTGCATGCAAGATGCTGACGCCAATCAGTTGGATCAAATGGTAGTGCTGCCATCCTCATTCACCGGTGGACCGAGATACTTGCACGAGCGAAGCCAAGACGCCATGACATATGTTCAACATTATGGTTGCCTGACCTTTTAGTAGTTTACAGTAGATATAAAATACCGATTCGAACGCAGCGCTGGCGCACTATAGCTTTTTACCATCCATTTTCAAACCACTTTTAAAAACTAATGGGTTAAAAATACCCACCCGTTTTAAAACCACTTTTAAATGTTAATGGGTTAAAAATACCCATAAGTTTTCAACTCACTNTTAAAAATACCCACCCGTTTTCAAACCACTTTTAAATGTTAATGGGTTAAAAATACCCATAAGTTTTCAACTCACTTCTTAAAACTAATTGTTTGAAAATAACCATAAATTTTGATAATTCCGATTCGTGCTCGGTTGCGTGCAGCGAATAAAAGTTGCGTTAAAATTTGCGTTTGGAAAAAGGCGCTCTAGGAATTAGCAGCGGTACGTTTTTTTTTTATTTAAGGGAATGAAAATGTATACTAAAAATGAGTTCGGGAAATAAAAAAAATATATATATAATAAATAAATATGAACACAAATGAAAGTATACTGATGTCTAATAATACGAAGACGACCATGGCAATGAAAAAGGCTAATTAAATTAAAATGTGATGTTTTTGTGAAAAAAAATAAGAAGATACCTCAACAACCATTTGTCAAGTGTGAAACTTGTAACCACTATTATAAACCATCTCTAATAAGAAGTCATCTGAGAAGTAGATTGCACAAAGGTATTGTACCAGTGCAAGAACCTATAAATGCATGGGAAGTTTTTAAAATAACGCAAAGTCTAATATCAAAACAGAAGTTACAAAGAGATAAGCAAGTACAGTGTGAGGCTTGTAACCACCATTACAAACCATCTCTCTTAAAAAATCGCTTGTGGAGCAAAGTACACAAATACACACTCAGATTCAGTGTAGAAGAAATTGAAAATGCATTTAAAAGTAGGATCAAGACTTATGCTGTAAAGAATGAGAATGCATACAAAGACCCAAATCATTTCCTAAACTATATTAAAGAAGCTGTCACCAGTATAATTAATAAACATTTAAAATCAATGGACCTTAAAGTGAACATGAGGTTTGTCGCTGTTTACAAAAGAGGATTTGGTGACAATATTGAATGTGTAGAAAGCTTTTTTAAAACCAAGAACAAAATCATTCTGAAATCAACTAATCTAGAAAAATATTATACCGATAGCATATTGAAAATCATAGCTAAAATGGGTGCATTTGAAGAAAAGGGCTCTCAGTGGGTGCTCAATAGGATATTCAATATAGAGGTACATATAAATAAATATGTTCCATTTAAGGGTAGCTCTTATGTTGATCTTCCAGAAAAAATCAAAGCTAAGCAAGCAGCAATTGATGTTAAGAACAATGATCAAAAATTTTTTTGTTGTCTATTCTATCCGCACTACATCCAGCGCAAAAGGAACCTCAAAGAGTGGACAAGTATTTGGATATGAACATGAGTTTGACGAAGCACTTAAGGGTCTGCAATTTCCTACGAAATTGGATGGCATACCGACCTTTGAGAACAGAAGCAGGATATCAATTAATGTATATAAATATAAAGAAAAAGAAAACAAGGATTATAAGGAATATATAATCTATCCATCAAAAATAACAAAAAATAAGGTGGATAAGCGTATTAATCTGCTCTGCATCAAAGATGAAGCGAATGACCACTACTGATGGATAAAAAGTCCTTCGAAACTTATTAGGTCACAGGTGTCAAGACATGAACATAAAATATACATATGTGTTAGATGCTTGCAACACCTCCACTCTGAAAGCAAGCTAAATGCTCACGAAGAAGACTGCCGAGATTATGATGGAATTAGAGTCGAACTTCCACATAAAGGAAATAACATACTAAGATTCAAGAACAAAAATCATTCTTTGAGAGTCAGTTTTGTGATATATAAAGATTTTAAGTGGTTTTTAACTAAAATCGAAACTTGCCAACCAAATCCCAACGACTCCTACATGAAGCCGTACCAAAAACGCGAGCCTATTAGTTTCAGTTACTATATAAAATATGAACACTAATACTATAAAGCTACAGTAACTAATGAAGGATCTGATGCATCTAGGGTATTCGTCATGATGTTAATGGGGGAAGCAAAGGCAATAGGAGATGTCTACAAAAATTAAAAACCAATGGTTCCCTTGACCAAGAAAGAACATATTGGTTATCATACAGCCACCCATTGTCATATATGTGAAAAGACTTTGGATGGAGACTCTGTGAGAGACCATGACCACCTTACAGGTAAATTTAGAGGAGCCGCACACAAAGATTGTAACTTATCCTATAGAAATCCATGTTTTGTTCCTGTGTTTATACACAATCTATCTGGATATGACACACATTTATTTGTAAAGGAGCTGGGTATCGATGAAAATAAAATTGACATAATTCTCAACAATGAGGAAAAATATATTTCTTTAACTAAACATGCATGTGAGGGCGTAAATCTAAGATTTATTGACTCATAAAAATGTATGGCCAGCAGCATCGATAAGCTCTCTAGCAATCTTTCCAGAAGTCAATTCCGGGAAACGAGTAAACATTTTTCCAATGAACTTCTAGATCTTGTTGCAATGATAGGCGTTTAGACATATGACTACATGGATAGTGTTGAAAAATTTTGTGAGACATCACTACCTAATAAGGATGCATTTTACAACAAACTCAACAAATGTGATATTACAGATGAAGACTATAAGTTTGCAAAAAAGGTGTGGAAAACTTTCAACATCAAATCCTTAGGAAAGTATACACAGTTGTATAACAAAACAGATGTGTTGATATTGGCTGATATTATAGAAAACTTTAGAGATGTATATCTCAAAACATATAGACTAGATCCTCCATGGTTTTTCACAGCACCAGGTCTAGCGTGGGATGCTATGCTCAAAAATACTAAAAGAGAACTAGAACTACTAACGGATTACAACATCATTTTGATGATTGAAATAGGTATTCGTGGTGGAATATCACAATGTTGCAAGAGGTATGCCAATGCAAATAATTAATACATGAATGATTATGATGCCAAAGTTAAAGCCTCTTATCTGGCATACCTGGATGCCAATAACTTATATGGATGGGCTATGAGTCAGTATTTACCATTAGGCGGGTGACAAAAATTCTATAAGATGCCAGAAGTTGATTTGAAGTATCCACATGAACTACACCACCTCCACAAAGATCTACCACTGGCTCCAGAGAATAGAATACCAAGGCTCGAAAATGCTTAAATTATTAACTACCCTATATGATAAAGAAATATATATACTGCACTACGTAAATCTTAAGCAATATCTGTCCCTCGGAATGAAGTTGAAGAAGATCCATATTTCTTCTGGAGTTTGACAAATCAGACTGGCTCAAGTCCTATATTGATCTAAACACAAATATACGAATGAAGGCATCTAATGATTTTGAAAAGGACTTCTATAAACTAATGAACAACTCTGTATTCGGCAAAACAATGGAGAACATTAGAAACAGAGTGGATATACGGTTGTGCACAAGCAGCAAGCAAGTGGATAAATTAGTGGCTAAACCAAATTTTAAAGATAGAACAATATTTACTGACTCTTTGGTCACAGTTCACATGAATAAAACAAAGCTGTGTTTTAACAAGCCCATTTATGTTGGAATGAGCATACTTGACTTGCCAAAGACTTAAATGTACGATTTTCACTATAATATGATGAATCCAAAGTATGGGAAAAATATTGAACTGTGCTATCAAGATACTGACTCGTACATATATTTTATAAAAACACCAGACTTCTACAGTGACATGAAAGAAATGATCGATCATTTTGATACAAGTGATTATCCAAATAATAATAGATATAAGATGCCACAAATAAATAAGAAAATTATAAGCAAAATGAAAGATGAATTTAATGGGAAAATAATGGAAGAATTTATTGGTTTAACAGCCAAAATGTATGCCTTAAATGTGGAATGTGATTTAAATAAAAGAGCAAAGGGTGTGAAAAATACTATAGTCAGGAATAAGATAAGTTTTGATGACTACAAAAATTACTTGTTTGGAAAATAAGTAGTGTACAAAAGTATGAATCTCATAAGATCTAATAAACATGAACTGTTTACAATAGAGTTGAGAAAAAAATCATTAAGTTCCGAAGATGACAAAAGATTTATTCTTAAAGATGGTATTAATACACTGGGCGCACTACAAAACTGAAAAGGAGTGAGACTATGAAATATATATACGATCACCACCTTAAATAATGTTTGTCAGATGAATGGACTGATGACGTATTCATGTATGGCAGTCATACTTTGTTTTTACTTATTGAATCTTTAAAATTAATGTTTTTAATGGGAAATGACCTATTAAAAACAAAATAATCATACATGTTCGCGCACTAGTTATCTTCAGTGATTCTTTCACTTTTAACATCATAAATAAGGTTTCTTTGGCTTATATATAAACCGCATTGTAAATAGTTGTAGCTTCGATTGGCTTATTAAAATCAACTGTAAGTTTCAGATTAGTTCGATCCTTTACAATAGAGGTTTTTCTGTAAGAACAATCAACAATATACAATGGTCTCCTAGAAGCAAGTGCATCAGGGTTATGATATAGTTAATTGTTACGGTAAGGAGTATCAAGCTTGGTCTTTGAATTTCTAAAATCATTGTAGGCAATGTACATCTTATCTAAAATTTTATCCTCGATATCCAGGTTCCAATTCGCTTTAGGGAACACTTCATTCCTACCATTCTTAATAGAAATATTTTTAACATGATAATGGTAAAAAATTAAACCATGTTTGTCTTGATCAGTATTTTCTTTTCTGTTTAGCTGAAAGCAACAATGACAAAGTCAGGCATATCGAATTGTATTGAATTTAACTGATCTGAATTTGCACCAGTAGGTACAGGTTTTTCAAGACGTTGCCAATAATTGAATCCTATGGGAATTTTGTGTAGTTTGTGTCGTTTTGCTTTAATTTCGTCTACATAATTAGGCTACTATTCAACAACTGGCCACAGTATTTCCATTTTCTCAAAAACAATTTTGCCAGCATCTGGAATAATATCAGGAGATCCATCTGCTTGTGTTTTAGGCCTTCTGTAAACAGAAACATCATCATGAGAATTTCGAATGAATGAAATCTTGTACCCTTTCCAGAATATATCATTACAATCGCTCATAAACCCAATCAAATATCTTAACGGATAGACAAGTTCATTATATCCATCCGCCTTAAAATATTTTCCTTTTTCTACTCCTACTAGTTGCAAGTGCGATGATTCCGATTCTGAGCTAAGCAATGCATGCATCATAGCCGAAGTGATGCCAGGATTGTCAATACTTTCAATTATATTGCCATGCTTAGAGATCTCTACTCTTGAGAACTGGAATGGGAAGAAATTCTCACAAAGGTCAATAGTTGAAGGTTTTTCATAACCCTCATTTGTATATCTTTTAGTTAGCTTATACTGTTGGTACACATAAGCCTCATTCGGATGTGTAAATGCATCGCCAGCAGGAATATCAACAGATGTTGGGATATCAACAAAGATAACTCTTTAAATTAAATTTGTTGCACTATGATGAGATATTTTTTTCTGAAAAACCAACTCATTTAAATGATTGCTCTTAATATTGTGTAAATCATGTATTGCTAAATCATAACAGATTTTCATTCTTAAAGTAATTTTTACATTATTTTACTATGGTGAAGCTATTCTTCTAAATCGCATTCCGTCTGTGAGCCTGTGTGTTTTATACGAGTCAGTAAACTCGCGAGAGTGGGGCCCCCTCACCCTAAAAATATTCGAATCTGAACATTTGTTTTTACTAGACTCGGGAAATTGAGTATAATTAGTGAAGACACTCGACTTTTACGCTTTTGGACAGTACTGAATGCTCATTTAATTACGGTAGTATTTAAATTTTAAAGTACAAAGTCATGCCTCAGAAGGCTTTCAACTTATATAAACTAAAATTGGTACGATAACAGTCTACACTGTTAGAATTAAACTCAGAGACTAGTGTTCTCATTGGTCCTTTAAGTTTGCTGACGGTTTTCTCTAAAACATAATGTTACGATACCATATCTAGAGAATTACACAACCGATTGCCGGATATTTTGGCGAAGAAATTACATGCCAAGCCACTCTAAAAAATACCCATATTATTTTAAAATACAATTTTTTATTTTTTTGACAGTATAACCGTTTAGGTTAGAATGTAATACATACCTAATCATTTTTCCATTTTCAAATACTTGCTATTCTGACAGTACTTATTGCAAGTAGTGAGTATAGTAATACGTTACTTCTTTTATAAGAAATTTTTTAAGACGTGATGACCAGAAAAAATTAAGTAAAATAAATAATCTACTTCAGCGATATCTCAGGAATTGCTCAAAAGGCTCCCGTCAAATTTCACATTCATGCAATACTTGCCTTGGAACTTTGTGTTAATGACAACGAGTAAGTTTTTTTAAGTTACACAAATATTTCCCTGAATGTAGGTAATTGATATAAACGCCGTACATTAAACGTCACTTAATTTACGGAGAAATATGGCTAATTCTTTACAGCACTTCACTGGATTTCAAGAATTTTTTTGAAGTGTGTGTGTTGTATTTTAACGATAAAACAGATGCCATGTACAAAAAATGTGATATGTGTGGCTTTAATGTTTAATGCAAGCTACAATAATTTAAAAGTTACTAATTTAGGCAACACGGTTGTTATGCATAAACTCAGGACGACAGGACCTCCTGATTACACAGGGCTATTAACCACTGCGTAACTGGGTGCAGAGAGCGTAGGTAATATCAGGTACTAGGCGCGAATCATTGCCAGCCAGCCTCCTCGCCTTAGAGAGAACGGCCATTGAGAATGCTCTTAAGATAAAACCAATATTTTAGAGCTATGGTCATACATTGCTGGCCGAATATTAATACACAGGCACTGAGTAAATTATTTTTTTTAATACATACATATTATATATAGATAAAGTTTAATTTAAATAAAATATCTCACCACTTTTTGTACCTACTGCCGACTTGATTATCTTTAATGGGAAAATACTTCGCTCGTTGGTTCCGTTTTGTATGTTGTGGTCGAATCATAATTCGTTTATATTTTAGTTATCTATCTGCCCAGATACAGAATTTTTACCATTCTGTGTTATCTTCTAAATATCTAATGTTGCTATAATATACTGAGTGCTAAAGAAACTCTACATTTTTATTATTTTACCGATTTGGCTCGATATATCCACAGTTACAAGTAGTCAGTCTGAAGAAGAGAAACAAAGAAAGGCATTGCAAGAGTAATGTTAGTTGAAAAACTAACTGTTGGTTGTGTATACATAGGTTTATAAGAATGATGTCTCTTTTTCATGGCATTGACTATCCATACGTTGACAATTGTAAACGCTGTTAAACGCTTTCACCTCTTCGCAATTTTTATTATTTTTTTTTTAAGAAAATGACATCCTGAAAACCACGACGATTATAAAAATTACCTGCTGGTGTACACTGGCGTTGAAATCCTTAAGTTGTTTGAAATGGAAGCGATAGTACTAACACTTTGCCTTCCATTATAATATATCGTGTAAATACCAGGCTGCATTGCTATTGAGGGAAACTCACAAATATAGATAATACTAATTGCACTGACGCCATAATTACTTAAGCTTCACGTGAATGAAGCCTTGTCATATTGTAAGATTATTTGTCAAAATTGTGTATAACGTGACCATTTAAGTTCCACTGGTATATTACACAATTTAAGAAGCTACTTCAGTTATAACTAAATTTATTAAATCATCTGAATACGATTAAAAGTTACAATGTACTACTGAACTGTTCTGCACTACAGACTCTCGCTTTCTAACCGTTCTACCATAAAATGTCCTCCAAAGGTCACTAAATAACATGGGAGTTTGTATTTATAATTTGTAAGAAGCGCTTTTTATTTCTCGTTGAGCGAATTCAGTAGTGCATGGTGAAAATAATTTTTCATATTTATTTAAATACCTTAATGTTTGGTTAATTTACAACAGAATTATATTGTTTTTTACCTATTTATGTAGCATTTCTCAAATTAATAAGCGACATATGTGTTCTGTTTTTGCTTGCAGGCGCTGTTATAAATAGAACTGACCACAATGGCAGTTATATTCAGCTATGTAGCAGCTGACATCGTGGTCGCTATTGCGACATGCTTGGTCGCTGTGTATCTGTACTTCACTAACGCCTACAAATACTGGAAGAGAAGAGGCGTCCACTATATACAGCCTACGTCACTCTTGGGGAACATCGGTGATGTGATCATGCAGAGGGAGCACATTGGAGAGTGCCTCAAGAGAGTGTACGACGACAACCCCAGTCACAAGGTCGTGGGATTATTCGCCTTCAAAAAGCCCATCCTGTTGGTTCGTGACCTTGATGTGGTGCGGAATGTCATGGTGAAAGATGCGCATTCTTTCCTGGACAGGTCCGCTGATCCTCCGAAAAACCGCAGTTCTTTGCTGTCCCGAAGTTTGTTACTTCTGAAGGGCCAGAAATGGAGAAACATGAGGATCAAACTCACACCCACATTTACGTCCGGCAAGATAAAGAAGATGTTTTATCTTATCAACGAGTGTGGGAAGCAGTTGCTGCCTTGCATTGATAAGGATATGGCAAAAGGTAATATATATTTATTTCAGAGATCACTTTGAATTTACTGTATCAGGTAATTAAAAATAATTATAAAGTTTCACTACACAACCTGTGCAGTTGTGAATATTGTGTTTGATTGTGTTCCCTGGAAGGGGGGGGGGGAGGTTCTGGCACCTTTCCCCTTTCTGAGCTTTTCTTTTAAATAAATGTTTTCCTTCTTTGTGGTTTTTATAAATGCATTTCACTTAAATGAACCAAGCAGATTATTTTACAGCAAATATAATTATCACCTTCCAGTCACTTAAAATAAACGCTAGCATGGCAAATGCAGAATGATGATTGTTAGTATGGTTTTAGTGTCAGCGGTGTCAATAGGTTTTTCTTGCCACCAACGACTGAACAATCGCGCAGGTACGAGCCCTCCTGTAGCCCATACACATCCATCTCCCTAAGATGAAGCAGCCAAAGCTGCACAGACACTGCTTTCTCATTTGTTTAGTTGCAATTTCAAGTCAGATGTTACACGTACTTGATGACATATGCTGTAGTTTCCAAGACTGAGCACTGATGTTTGTGTACAGTGTATAGGAGGCATGTAATCGTTAGCTAAAACAAGTCCTTTATTTTATTTATTCCTATACGTATCGTAGAAACCAAGGGCATTAGTAAGGAAGACATAAAACAGTAAAACCTTTCAAGAGAATCAGGGAAGAATGTGGCCATGGGTGATGACGCTATTTCAGGGAAACTATAATCTAACACAGGACATTCAGTGCTTTGTTACTCAGGAATACAAGTCCCGTATATGACTACTGCACCAGCTCGCTAGGTTTTAAAACAAGTAAGTTGTTTGATAATTGTTGTATATCACTTTAGTATTTCGGTCACATCTAAGTGCAGATGTAACCATTAGTTGAGAGTTAAATATTTTAAAAAATACTTCAAGTTCTTATAAATTTTTCTCTAGTCAGAAATTTTTTTTTTATGTTTCTATTAGTCACACATTCTGGATAACCAAGACTATTTTACTCGTATTAGTTCCTTATAATTATCTAACATACAATGTTACTCTCAGATGCTCTTTACATCTCAATTAAAATTGTGTAAATAAATTTTTTTACATAATTTTAATGCTGACTGTGTCCGTTTTCGTAGTTTATTTATTTACATACCAATTGAAAAGCATTCTACAAAGCATATCCCATGGGTTTTAAAAACATCTTCAGCAAGTTGACTTTTATTTGGACCAGTTTCGTAGCATTGGTATATAGCGAATACTTTTGAATTACAAACACCTCAATATCCTTTGTCCTCATTAATTAATGTATAAAACATCTTACTGTTTCATTTTACACATTCTTATTAACTTCGTGCATTTACGTATCTGCGCTATTCAGAAAGCGAACCATTAGCTACACCTTGCCAATTAGGCTCCGAAAATTGGCCAGAATCCAGCTATTACTAAAAAGCACAACACATTTGTGCTCTAGGCCGTGAACAATGCATTATGACAGGAAACATTTGTAACTGTCGTTGAGAGTGACTGATATTTTCTACCCTGTACACACCAATACAAACCCAAAGGCGTCTCATTAGTCCCCAGAGCAATATTTGTAATTATATAGCAGTTCTTTTATTTGAGTCTCTGTTCTTCCTCTGTGGCGGTAAAGGAGACATGGAGTTAAAGTAGATGAGACCGTGCACAGGTAGCGACTTTCTATTTCCCATCTTCGCTTAGCTTGTGACATACGTTGTCAATACTCAGGTTAGTATTGCCTCGTACTGTTGAAGAAGTTTGTATTTACCTTATTAAGTAGCAATTATGTCACCATGGCGGAAGTGTGATACTGCGAAAATGCGCAGAAATATGAAGGGACACATTTAACCATTCCTTGAAGGCAAAAATCAGCAATGTAGGGCTATATGGGTTGCTGAAGCCTGAGATGTGGAGGAGTGCTGAGTTGTAATTGTATTGGACTTTCTGTAATTTTTATTCAAGAAAACAAGCATTCATTATTGCAAGCTGTCAAATTGTAACGTTTTCTGTACTAAATTTAACTTTAATTAATTTTTTATTTGAATTATTGAATTGTCAATAAAGAATGATGTGGATATCATGTAAAAATATGTATGCATATATTTTGTAAATTTTGTTTTATAATTCGGTTAAATTATCTGCATTGCCATATTTTTGTATTCGTAAACTTTTCCATAAAAACAGAAATCTTTTGTTTGTAGACATATATGTACATTGTAGGACGTTTATGAATGCTAACACTGCATGAGAGGAAAACTTAGGACAAATATATAGGGAAACATATCTAAGACTTAGGGCTTAAAGTGGTGATTTCTTAGAGTGGTTGAAGCCCTAGAACGTTGCTGTTGGAAAAGTGGTATCTAACAAAAATGGGATACCACTTGCGATTAAGCAACGGAAATTGGCATACAAGCCAACATCTACAGAGTAGATTATCTCCCAAAACAGCATAACGGAGAGTACACCACTTCATAAATTAAATAGGGGTTGTCCGTGTCCAAAAATTTAAAACTGCGTTACTTGTGCGTGAAGCAATTCCACATAACATGTTAGTAATCAGCAATAATAAAGCAATAAAAAAGATAGCCTTAGTAGCACACATTCATCCCTACCATTTTCTGAGGAATCATGTCAGGTTGGAAAGCAGATTAATGGTTGCCTGGGCGGTAGGCACCCTGTATCTCAGTCGGTATACGTGTTAACCTATATCCTGGCTAATGTCACAGTCCTAAGGCAACAGGTATATCAGATTGGACCGCTGAGAGGTTACTGCCGGGAAAGTGCCCCATAGCATTGGTTCCTGTTGTAGTACCAAGTGGTGACCAGTTTGTCTACCAGCTAGCATTGCGTTGTTAGTTTACACAACAGGCAATTGTTCACATCGTGTGCGATGGAGTGTAGCAATGAACTGACGGAAATGGATCTCATGTATGGTGAAATTATTTATAATGCAGATCCTTCACGTCGTCGATACGCCGAAAATATTCCAGCTCGACATTTACCAGATGGACGTGCGTTCTCTTCAGTTCGTCGGCGTTTAGACGACGACTTGCCACAACTACTTGAAGNCGACATTTACCAGATGGACGTGCGTTCTCTTCAGTTCGTCGGCGTTTAGACGACGACTTGCCACAACTACTTGAATATGTACCACTGGATACACGAGAAGGCATGTGGTTAATGCACGATGGTGCATCAGCACACTTAAGTCGCACAGCAAGGCAGTATGCAGTTGCGCGGTACCCAGCGCGATGGATTGGCTGAATTGGGCCAGTGGTTTGGTCATCCAGGTTATAAAACATAAACCCAGTCGACTTCTCCTTGTGGGGTCACTTGAAGGCACAAGTGTATGTAACTGACGTGGACAATGTGGAGGATCTCTGGCAATGTATTCAAGATGCATGCCGTACCGTACAGGCTAATACGGGAAAGTAGCAGAATGTGCGCTATTCTTTTCATCATCGCACTTGTTCCTGTATGGAGACGGGTGGCTCATACTTCGATCATATTTAAGTTCTTCGCATTCGAAAAAAAATCACTGATACCCGGATACCGATGTCAGTGTTTTTTTGGACAACTCCACACTAACAACATTTACTAAGGGGTCATTTACCTGCATTAGGACTTGAACATGAACTAGATTGTCAGTTGGTATGGCTTGTGCCAAAATTCTATAACAGGCTGCCTATCTCCCAGGCAACCATTAATCTACCTAACAGCTAAATATGTGGTTTATACTTTAACAGACTGATACTACCAAAGCGAAATGTTTGATTGTTTTTTTCACGCTGTTATAATAATGTCAAATCAGATTGTTTCAAGCGCAGAACTACATAGTTCTAAGCAACTTCTGAGCCTTCGACAATATTATAAACCCGTTGTCTAAGATGGGAACATTAGCCAAGTCATTAGTTCAAACGTCATTCACGATGGTGGTACAGGCTGCCTACCTCCCAAACACCCATTAAATTGCTTTCCAAAATAACATGTTATTTCGCAGAAAATGGTAGGGATTAGTCAATACGTCCAAGGAGAAAATTTTTATTGCATTTTTAATGCTTATTACTGAAATGTCATGTAAAATTGCTTCCACCGCAGGGTTACAACGTTCCTTTGTAATAGATGCCAACATTTTTTTAATTAATGAAGAGATATACTCTCCGTAATGCTGTTTTTTGTGATCATCTGCCCTCTAAAGACTCTCCTGTATGACAATTTCCATTGCTTACATCGTAAGTGGTTTCCAATTTATCGTTGCGTAACACATTTCCAATCGCAACGTTCAAGGGTTTTAGAGCCTTAAGAATTCACTTTAAGCCCTATATCGTTTATACGTTTCCCTAGTTATTTGCCATAAGGATTCCGCTCACGTCAGGTTAGCATAGATTAACGACTTGCTTTTTAAATATCCGCTAAAATAACTATTACATATTCACGTAAAAAACACGAACGTATGAGTAAGTATGAATTAGGATAGCTCCTTACCTTCTTATCCATAATATGTATCGGGATCTGCCCAACAAATTTATAACCAACCGAGAGTTCAACAATGTGAGTTAATTCAATTTCAAGTTATGGGGTAATAATGATGCGTAAACCCTCGATGTCCCATACTCTTATTACGAAACATATTTAAGGCCATCAAAATCGTATATTCTCATTAAAATTCATGTAGAAAGTACAGCCTATATTTCAAATATAAAATTAGTCTGTAAAGTTGACGAAATTTTATAAAATTTAAATTTAATTGAAATTTATATACCCTCATACCATTTACATATTGTAACATATTGAAATGAAAATCGAGATTTATTTCTCAAGTAATGTTTCTTTACAAACATGTACTTTTCTTTAATCTTATTAAAATTATTTAATTCTTCTCATTCAAAAAATTATGTATTAATTTTTGTCAGGAAAGTGTGATGTGAAGGACACAGTGGCCAGATACTCCACAGACGTCATTGCATCGTGCGCCTTCGGAGTAAATGCCAACGCCCTAGCAGATCCTAATTGTGAGTTCCGATCAATCACGAGAAAGATATTCGAACGAACAAGAGTTCAGCAGTTTTACACAGCTCTCACTCTTTTTGCGCCATGGCTGATAAAACTGTTGGGGGCAAAGGTTTACGACGAAACAGTTGACATCTACGCCCGCAAGACATTCTGGGATGTTGTTGACTATCGAAAGAAGAACAAAGTTGTCCGCAAAGACTTCGTGGACATATTGATGACGATGAAGGATGAGGGCGCGGTCCAAACTGAAGATGCAAATGATTTAGAAGAAATAAAGAAAGATAATAGATACAATGAGATCAAAAACATCAGAAACGACAAAGTAGACTTCAGTAAGTATAATTAAAATTGTATCTGTGTTACATCATTTGCTTAATATGATGATTATTAATGTGATAAACCCGAATGGTCACCTTAAAACGAATAGGTGTTTTAGCTGTAATGATATATATATTTCCCTATATCTTCTTATTGCTTTGGTATAAACCATTCACGAAATTAACAACAGCGAAATAAATATTTTAAAATAGTAATATTTTCATTTTTTCAAAGGACATATATGAATATTCTCCCATCAATTTAATATAGGAAATAAATAATTTTAAATTTTTGGTCAAAGCTATTCATTTATTGAACCTGATGCAAGCCATAAAGTGTTGATAAGAATGGTGTTGTTAGTGATAAATCGAGGTATTGGTGTAACTTTTAATTAAACATATTTTTCAGAACTGGAAGATGATGACTTCGTAGCTCAAGCCTTTATATTCATAGCGGCTGGTTACGAAACTTCTTCGTCCGTCATATCAATTTCACTTTACGAGTTGGCTTTGAACCCTACCATCCAAGACAAGTTACGAAGAGAGATACAGACAGTTCTCGACAAACACAACTCAGAAGTGACGTACGACGCTATAGCCGAGATGGAATACCTGGAAATGACGGTGTCAGGTAAGAGCAGTTAACAAATTTTTTTAAGACTCAAACGGTTTCTTGGGTTAGTTGTTTTAAGATGATATTTCGTGTAAAATAGGTTTTGTTGAAAAATCAGATATTAATACCGGAAAAGCAAATATAACTTAACAATTATATATTTTTCTAAATCATTACAAAAAAAGCATGTTATCCTAAAATAAATGTTTATTTTACTTGTTCAAAATAATTAATATTAATGCAAACAAATTAAATTATTCAAAACCAGTTAACGTGAATCACTAGTGTTGTGTCTATACATATAAAACGCCAACAAATAAACACTGGTCAAACTAAGCGACATGTAATTAATAGGTATTATTTTAGGACGTTTGAAAATTAATATGAGTTCTGCATTGCATCAGTAAACACCCAATAAAAAGGATGTATTTTTTTTACAATTTACAGGTAAGATGATTATGAAAGCGCAGTGAGGGCACAGTTGCCGATAGTATCGTATGCATCCTACCTTGCAGTATGCCTAAACGTAGAGAGTGGGCAGCTCATCAACAGGAGTAGTAGTATATAATGTGTTTGTCCTGGCCCAGATAATACGCATTGCTCAACTTCATATAAAAATCACTATTTTAATACAAAAAAGAACAAAAATATATTATTAACACATACGTTCACTTCACTTAAATTAATGTTAAAAACTTTACTTGTATGCTTTTCAATCTTAAAATGTTACTTTTCAATCTTAAAATGTTACTTTTCATTAAATATAACATATTAAAAAAATTAATATCCAGAACCAATACACTACATACTACTCTCTGGATGATGAAAGTTTACGAACACCACAATAATACCTTACACATTGATTTCTTATGAGAATGAGTTCGGCTCTCAAGTTTATGAAGTTGAGAGCCGCCATAATCTCTTCACTCACTCATGTGAGAATAGCGCGATAAAATATAAAGCCAGTATGTGAGTATTTATACGCAAAAAAATTATATGGCATTATAAAATGATGTACTTAAGTGTATATTTAAGTTACATCACTCTTTTTGGTAAAATTAGATCACTGCGTTGTAATAATTTAAGAGAAGTTTTTATACTTTTATTTTGTTTATCAAAAATGATATTGTTTGCATTTGTTTTAACCCTATCTGAAAAAAAATTCTCCATATTACATGTAAGTTTAATTTGGTATTAGATGTAATTTAATTTGTGCTAGTTTTCTGCTGCCTATAAATATTATACATTTTTACAAATATTTGTCTTAATTTACTATATTTTGAGCTACTTTTCGACTATCTGTAGTTATTTTTTTTCTATCTCTCATTTAAAGTGGTTTTTCTTACCTTTAATTCGGATACTTTTAATCTATTTATTATGTATCTATCTGTTTCCCATCATGTAACCCATTTTATGTAATTCATCGTTTACATGTGTTGTTACATTATCAACGATATGCTGTAGTCTGAATTCACATCATTCATGATTATATCACTAATGAAATTAATTTTTATTAAAATATGATATAAGTAAATTCAACTAATTTATTATGAATAATTGCGAAACACTCATTCATCTAAAAATTGCAAAGTTAAAAGAAGGAAAATGTATTATTTTTTATTTACTAGTAAATTAGAATAATATTTATTTATTTTTATTAAAAAACTTAAATTCTTATATATTTTAATGTATTCTACTGTTTGTAAAATACTTTAAGAAAATATAACTATAATTAATGACAATATTATTGCCTCATCAGACTTAATTTAAGATTTGTATTTTTACACAAGTATTAAATGAGTTTTCATTTTTTAAATTCATTATTGTGTTATTTCCCAAAGCAAAATGCCATATAATATTAATTTTATCCCATTCTGCTGAAGTTGTAAAAAGATCTGAAACTTCGTCTTTTACACCACATCCTAGATTATTTATTAATTTCAATGATTCTTTATCCAATGTAACGGTTATTTTCAAATTTTAATAACCCTTATAAACTTTAAAAGCATCGCTTTGTGTATTTTAATCAATATTCCATAGTAAATTTAAATAATCAATATTTAAAAATTCTTATATAGTTTGCATGCGACTAAGTAATTTTAATTATTTTAAGATTAAGGTAATTACTATGGAAGCCATCATTTATTATACAAACAATTTATATAAAAATTAAACAAAATCTCATAAAACTGTCGTACGACCGTTTTTAATCAATCTTACGATATATTTCTGATATGGCAGAGAGCGAATTGTCCCCGCCTTACCCCGACCTCAGAAACAAGCTGAGTGCAAAATGAAGTCAGCCGCTGTATACATTATTTGCTGACAACACAGCTTTTATAACTGTTAGACGATGCAAGTTATTAATAGCGATTGGAATAGTGCTTTGTCTTTCAGCCAACTATCACCGAGTGATTTTATTTGACTTTATCAACTTCTGCCAATTGGAATTGAGACGAAGTTAATGTAGTACAAAAAACCAATATAGTTTATAAACTATTATGATTTTTGGTCTCTCATTAATAAAACTAACTAAACTTTTTTATCGCAGTATCAATGGCTTGGAGAAAGAGCTTGTGACTTAAAACACAAATGTTAAGGTTTCTATTCCCACGTACATGATCAAAATGTTCACTTTCACACATTGTAATTCCGAATGTGTACAATTTTCACATTAATATCTACTTTCCCACNTGGTTTTTCTTACCTTTAATTCGGATACTTTTAATCTATTTATTATGTATCTATCTGTTTCCCATCATGTAACCCATTTTATGTAATTCATCGTTTACATGTGTTGTTACATTATCAACGATATGCTGTAGTCTGAATTCACATCATTCATGATTATATCACTAATGAAATTAATTTTTATTAAAATATGATATAAGTAAACTCAACTAATTTATAATGAATAATTGCGAAACACTCATTCATCTAAAAATTGCAAAGTTAAAAGAAGGAAAATGTACTATTTTTTAATTACTTGTAAATTAGAATAATATTTATTTATTTTTATTAAAAAACTTAAATTCTTATATATTTTAATGTATTCTACTGTTTGTAAAATACTTTAAGAAAATATAACTATAATTAATGACAATATTATTGCCTCATCAGACTTAATTTAAGATTTGTATTTTTGCACAAGTATTAAATGAATTTTCATTTTTTAAATTCATTATTGTGTTATTTCCCAAAGCAAAATGCCATATAATATTATTTTTATTCCNAATGAATTTTCATTTTTTAAATTCATTATTGTGTTATTTCCCAAAGCAAAATGCCATATAATATTATTTTTATTCCATTCTGCCGAAGTTGTAAACATATCTGAAACTTCGTCTTGTACACCACATCCTAGATTATTTATTAATTTCAATGATTCTTTATCCAATGTAACGGTTATTTTCAAANACACCACATCCTAGATTATTTATTAATTTCAATGATTCTTTATCCAATGTAACGGTTATTTTCAAATTTTAATAATCCTTATAAACTTTAAAAGCATCGCTTTGTGTATTTTAATCAATATTCTATAGTAAATTTAAATAATCAATNAATAATCCTTATAAACTTTAAAAGCATCGCTTTGTGTATTTTAATCAATATTCTATAGTAAATTTAAATAATCAATATTTAAAAATTCTTATATAGTTTGCATTCGACTAAGTAATTTTAATTATTTTAAGATTAAGGGAATTACTATGGAAGCCATCATTTATTATACAAACAATTTATATAAAAATTAAACAAAATCTCATAAAACTGTCGTANAATTACTATGGAAGCCATCATTTATTATACAAACAATTTATATAAAAATTAAACAAAATCTCATAAAACTGTCGTACGACCGTTTTTAATCAATCTTACGATATATTTCTGATATGGCAGAGAGCGAATTGTCCCCGCCTTACCCCGACCTCAGAAACAAGCTGAGTGCAAAATGAAGTCAGCCGCTGTATACATTATTTGCTGACAACACAGCTTTTATAACTGTTAGACGATGCAAGTTATTAATAGCGATTGGAATAGTGCTTTGTCTTTCAGCCAACTATCACCGAGTGATTTTATTTGACTTTATCAACTTCTGCCAATTGGAATTGAGACGAAGTTAATGTAGTACAANAACTATCACCGAGTGATTTTATTTGACTTTATCAACTTCTGCCAATTGGAATTGAGACGAAGTTAATGTAGTACAAAAAACCAATATAGTTTATAAACTATTATGATTTTTGGTCTCTCATTAATAAAACTAACTAAACTTTTTTATCGCAGTATCAATGGCTTGGAGAAAGAGCTTGTGACTTAAAACACAAATGTTAAGGTTTCTATTCCCACGTTCATGATCAAAATGTTCACTTTCACACATTGTAATTCCGAATGTGTACAATTTTCACATTAATATCTACTTTCCCACATTATAGCGTGTCAATATCTCTCTCTCTATTCTCCCAATGCTTGTAGACTGCAATCACTGTGTCGTCACCCGTCGATCCGAAGGGTGCTACATNTCCCAATGCTTGTAGACTGCAATCACTGTGTCGTCACCCGTCGATCCGAAGGGTGCTACATACATGACACTAATTACCGTACAAGACTACACAGAGTCACACCGCAGCTCTTTTATCTGAGCTTATCTGTCCCAGAAGGTTCTTTGCATCTCGAATCGTGCTGAGTGGAAGGGAGAGTCGACAAGAATATTAGTACAACTNATCTGTCCCAGAAGGTTCTTTGCATCTCGAATCGTGCTGAGTGGAAGGGAGAGTCGACAAGAATATTAGTACAACTACTACCCAAGTCATTCTATCTTTCAGGAACGGGAACAGCATCAGTCCCGATAGTCTTATTGTGGTAAATGTTGGGGTTCCGTGGCTAGTTTGTAACTTTGCCTTACCTATTCTGGTTGTACTGAGGGTATCAATGTGCGCTCAGATGGAAAGGGAATGGGTACGATGCCTCGCGGTCTCATGAAATACTAACTCCCTTCAAGTGTGTTCGTCCCGAACAGAATCTGTATTATCCAGGCCTTCGTAGAGTGCCAGTTTGTTTGTCAATGTGGTAATCTTGAGGCTTCGCCCAGGAGCTCTGTAGATTAATTCGAAAGACAGCATCATTGATTTGCTTCAGAGTCCTGAACGAGCCTTCCGAACAATTCTGTCCTTNTGTAGATTAATTCGAAAGACAGCATCATTGATTTGCTTCAGAGTCCTGAACGAGCCTTCCGAACAATTCTGTCCTTTCGGGCAATACCTTTTTCGCCTCTATGGTTTGTACAGCCAAACAATTTGCCCTTCTTGAAATACCTCACCCAGCAATATCCCGTCATACTATGTCTCCATCCCGACATTGTTTATTTTGAGGTGCTTTCGAGCGTTCATGAATACTGAAAAGTAATTCGCTGGCATACTCTGGGTGACAGCTCCCTATCGGTCGATCAAATGGCAGCATCCTTGGNGAATACTGAAAAGTAATTCGCTGGCATACTCTGGGTGACAGCTCCCTATCGGTCGATCAAATGGCAGCATCCTTGGAGGTATTAATTACCCTTGTAGACTCATTAACTACCGAACGGTAAGCAAGGAGAATGTGGCAACTTTGGATCGCAGTCTTTTTGGTTGTCTGCCACAAAGATAGACTGGTACCGTAAGTGTGTAAGAAGGCTCTCGACAATTACATACGACTGAGGACGTAAAATAGTAGTCTTAGTCTTCTTGGTCCCCCAGAATATTTCTTGCATCTCTGAACACAACAGATTATTAACCTTGTCGCTAATAAGAATGGGGTTCTGTTATAACGCCAAACCTCGCGAAGACATGTTTTATGAATGCGTCGACCACATTTCATGCTTTCTAGTTTTGGAGGGGAATGAACTCAAGGCACTTTGTGAAGAAATCTTGGGCCACTAGTATATACCGATTACTTCATACTATGACAATAAAGGGGGAGGGGCAATATTTACTCCCATTGTCTCGAATATGGCTCCATCAGTGCATTTATAACAATGAAATTGGGCCCTTCTCCTAGGTCACGTTCTTTTATTGCAGGAGTCGCATATTCGAGTGGTGAAGATTTACAGGGAAGCCGTTACTTCGGAGTAGAATCTCAGTCTCTGTCGAAGATATTATTAACAATATAGTCGCTACTGGATAAAATATTACGCATTTACTTTAATAGATTTCGGACCTTGCATTCTGGAAGGACAAACTGTAAGAGTGTGTGTTTACCATTATTACTTTCCCAGTTCTAGCAAAGCACACAATTCTTTAGTATTCGATATTTCCATTGTGCCCAGAATGCCATGAATTCTGTGCTTAAACTCGATGACTCTTCCCATTCTGGACAAAAGCCAACATATTTTAACTGTTGTATTGGATACAAANTGGGCCACTAGTATATACCGATTACTTCATACTATGACAATAAAGGGGGAGGGGCAATATTTACTCCCATTGTCTTGAATATGGCTCCATCAGTGCATTTATAACAATGAAATTGGGCCCTTCTCCTAGGTAACGTTCTTTTATTGCAGGAGTCGCATATTCGTCACCACTTCTAAATGTCCCTTCGGCAATGAAGCCAGTAGAATCTCAGTCTCTGTCGAAGATATTATTAACAATAAAGTCGCCACTGGATGCAATATTACGCATTTACTTTAATAGATTTCGGACCTTGCATTCTGGAAGGACACACTCCTAGAGTGTGTGTTTACCATTATTACTTTCCCAGTTCTAGCAAAGCACACAATTCTTTAGTATTCGATATTTCCATTGTGCCCAGAATGCCATGAATTCTGTGCTTAAACTCGATGACTCTTCCCATTCTGGACAAAAGCCAACATATTTTAACTGTTGTATTGGATACAAAGTGGGATCATTTAGTCGACCGGCCCAAATATTCTTATTACATCATGTAGTTGACACATCACAAAGTATAGGATCTTGAATTCTTGTCCTTCCTATCTCCAGCATCCCACCCCAATTTGTTTTTCTTGCATTCCCAATGATGACACAATGGATTGCAAGGCATCCTATAAAGTGCATCTGCATTCCTGTAAATGCATCAAGATCTGAGCTGTAATTGAAATTCATATTATTAAATATGTTGTACCCATCGCACTATTTGAACTTCGAGGTTATTAAAAATTTTTTACGAAGTATAATAAATTGTCGCCTGCTCTGGGAATAAAATGTCTGCCAAGAAGATAGGGGTGAGAGTGTGAATTTGCCTTTACCATGGCCACCATGGCCAGAAGATCGCTGCATGTCACACAGTAATATCTCTCAAGCTTTATCAGTACTTTACTGAGTATTCTAGTCGCCTCTACTTCTTATACTGAATGTGACATGAAACAGCTCCGATGCCTACATCAGAAGCATCAGTATACCGAATGAATAAGTCCTTTCTGCTCGGGAAACACTTGACTAGGGGTGATAACTCCTGTTTCCTTAGCTTACTAAAAGCGAATTCGTACATGGTGGTTCAATGAAATTTCCCTTCCAGCTCAGTCATTTTGCAGTGGCTTGGCAATATTAGCGAACCCGCGGGCAGACACATTTATGTCGTAAGATAATAATTTTTTTTAAAGGTGGCACTTCTTAGGAACCAGTTTATAAATTGGCTGCAGCTGCTTAATATAATTCAGACTATTTAGATTTTATTTTTATAAAAATTATATAATTTAGGTCAATCTTACAGATGTCTAAAGGGAAAACGTTTTCCTTCTGGTGTTCGAAGGTGCCACGGGTGTTACTCAACAGAGAAGGCATTAATTAAATTGAATTTCCCGGTACCTTTCTCTTGCGCACAAAAAGTAGTCCACTCCTGGTCCTCTGGGACAACTTTTCATTGTGAGTACTTGCTATTCATGTCTAATATATAAAACCATTGTGAATCTGTTATGTTGTATTGTGTTATCTGTACTTGCTATGGGATAATAGTATTTCACTAACACTTAATTATGCCGGTGGTAATCCACATTAAATTTCATTGAGCCTTCTATCTTCTTCACAAGGAGAATAGAATAATATTGTAGATAGACTGATGGTTCTGTCACATTTTACTACATGATTTCCTTCAAAATACCCTAAACTCCCTCCAGAGAAGTTAACTGTAACCTTCTTGGTGGTTGCTATATGGGCCTAGCATCTCCTTTATCAATGCAATGGCAGACTACATTAGTAGTTCCAAGATCATTCTCGTGAAAGGAGGAGGCATGCCAATTTATCTTCGGTAATTCAGAGAGCCCCTTCTCCCGTCTTCAGTTGAGGTTTTCTCTTATTTTTACTAACATTCTCTTCAGTAGTTCTTGTAGAGGGCATTTGATTTTTTGTAGTCTCGAGGCTTTAGGAACATTGGAATTACTTATGTGACCTGCTTGCAATCACCTATTATNTCACATTTTACTACCTGATTTCCTTCAAAATACCCTAAAATCCCTCCTGAGAAGTTAACTGTAATCTTCTTGGTGGTTGCTATATGGGCCTAGCATCTCCTTTATCAATGCAAACCGTCTGATGTAATCATCAAGGTTCTAGTAAGAGCAGAAAGGAGGAGGCATCCCGATTTATCTTCGGTAATTCAGAGAGCCCCTTCTCCCGTCTTCAGTTGAGGTTTTCTCTTATTTTTACTAACAGTCTCTTCAGTAGTTCTTGTAGAGGGCATTCGATTTTTTGTGGTCTCGAGGCTTTAGGAACATTGGAATTACTTATGTGACCTGCTTGCAATCGCCTATTATTGCCCCCCCCCCCGCCACCCAAACCGCTCTCAAGAAGAAATGTACTATCCGACAAATTAGCCTTTCTAACACACAAACTGAACAAATTCTTTGCTACAATGACAGAGCTTGGCCGCATGCCGCCTTTTTATGCTAGTTCAATTAGACTCAGTAAACATCTAAAAAATCCTGCCTTCTTAAAACCACCATCTCGGTATTGCCTACCCGTAGCACCCTAAGTTGAGTATCAATACAGTACCCCAACCCATGTAGTATGTTGAATACGAAAATACATCCATTCTCTATCAATTCAATGTAAATGTCATACTCTAGACTATGGTCATAAACATTCATGTTCACTCTTCTATTGCGTATAACTCATGCGGTTTTTCCTGTTACTGAAGTCAAATAGCACTGTTGCATGCTGTCGTTGGGCGATTTCTGAGAAGAATGCCCGAGGATGTCTGGTATTACCACTGTTATTTTTGCCCTAGTCCCGGAACCATCTGACAAGGAACATCAATGGTATCTGAATTCTGTTTCACCGGATGTATCTGTAACAAAATTGGGAACTTCCTTACAGAATATATCCATATTTGCCGCTCATGATCTGTGTTATCAAGTTTTTCAAATTTGTTGTAACATTACCGGCCTTTCGGTGCCTAATTTGNGAGCCTTCTATCTTCTTCACAAGGAGAATAGAATAATATTGTAGATAGACTGATGGTTCTGTCACATTTTACTACCTGATTTCCTTCAAAATACCCTAAAATCCCTCCTGAGAAGTTAACTGTAATCTTCTTGGTGGNTCACATTTTACTACCTGATTTCCTTCAAAATACCCTAAAATCCCTCCTGAGAAGTTAACTGTAATCTTCTTGGTGCTTGCTATATGGGCCTAGCATCTCCTTTATCAATGCAATGGCAGACTACATTAGTAGTTCCAAGATCATTCTCGTCAAAGGAGGAGGCATCCCGATTTATCTTCGGTAGTTCAAAGAGCCCCTTCTCCCTTCTTCAGTTGAGGTTTTCTTTTATTTTTACTAACAGTCTCTTCAGTAGTTCTTGTAGAGGGCATTCGATTTTTTGTGGTCTCGAGGCTTTAGGAACATTGGAATTACTTATGTGACCTGCTTGCAATCGCCTATTATTGCCCCCCCCCCAATCCCCCTCGGGCCCTTTTCAAGATTAAATGTACTATCCGACAAATTAGCCTTTCTAACACACAAANCCCCCCCCCAATCCCCCTCGGGCCCTTTTCAAGATTAAATGTACTATCCGACAAATTAGCCTTTCTAACACACAAACTGAACTAAGTTTTTGCTACAATGACATAGCTTGGCCGGATGCCGCCTTTTTATGCTAGTTCAATTAGACTCAGTAAACATCTAAAAAATCCTGCCTTCNGACATAGCTTGGCCGGATGCCGCCTTTTTATGCTAGTTCAATTAGACTCAGTAAACATCTAAAAAATCCTGCCTTCTTAAAACCACCATCTCGGTATTGCCTACCCATAGCACCCTAAGTTGAGTATCAATACAGTACCCCAACCCATGTAGTATGTTGAATACGAAAATACATCCATTCTCTATCAATTCAATGTAAATGTCATACTCTAGACTATGGTCATAAACATAGTACAAGTGAGAAGATAACGCATATTGAGTACGCCAAAAAGGACAATCTGAAGTCAAATAGCACTGTTGCATGCTGTCGTTGGGCGATTTCTGAGAAGAATGCCCGAGGATGTCTGGTATTACCACTGTTATTTTTGCCCTAGTCCCGGAACCATCTGACAAGGAACNTGAGAAGAATGCCCGAGGATGTCTGGTATTACCACTGTTATTTTTGCCCTAGTCCCGGAACCATCTGACAAGGAATATCAATGGTATCTGAATTCTGTTTCACCGGATGTATCTGTAACAAAATTGGGAACTTCCTTACAGAAAATATCCAAANTCGTTGGGCGATTTCTGAGAAGAATGCCCGAGGATGTCTGGTATTACCACTGTTATTTTTGCCCTAGTCCCGGAACCATCTGACAAGGAACATCAATGGTATCTGAATTCTGTTTCACCGGATGTATCTGTAACAAAATTGGGAACTTCCTTACAGAATATATCCATATTTGCCGCTCATGATCTGTGTTATCAAGTTTTTCAAATTTGTTGTAACATTACCGGCCTTTCGGTGCCTAATTTGTCTTTGCTGCGTGCACAGCTGCTGTTGAGGGCAGTATGCTCTCAGGTACACCGGCTGACAACATTTCCAACTCTCTGGCTTCTTCGATGTATGGCGATGAAGATCTCCATCAAGGACACTGGAAGCGGTGGACACATTGTGTGTCCCTAGATTCTTCAGTGTATTCTTGATGCAGCTGTCATCCTATTCTTCCACTGTCACTGCTACAAATGGATATNAACATTTCCAACTCTCTGGCTTCTTCGATGTATGGCGATGAAGATCTCCATCAAGGACACTGGAAGCGGTGGACATTTTGTCTGTCCCTAGATTCTTCAGTGTATTCTTGATGCAGCTGTCATCCTATTCTTCCACTGTCACTGCTACAAATGGATATNTGTCCCTAGATTCTTCAGTGTATTCTTGATGCAGCTGTCATCCTATTCTTCCACTGTCACTGCTACAAATGGATATCAGGGCATGGTCACCTGTCTTGCTGAGTTCACGTCTAGAGACTGGGATATCATAGTCTGAATGGTGTGGCATCTGTGAGGTGCACTAAGCTACTTAATGTAGCTCTTCTGTATCAACGATTGCATCTATGAAGAAGCCGACTGCGATGATGTCGAGTGCCTCCATGGTNCTTAATGTAGCTCTTCTGTATCAACGATTGCATCTATGAAGAAGCCGACTGCGATGATGTCGAGTGCCTCCATGGGGTATTCTTCCAGAGGTAGTCTGGTCAGCCACAAGATATGTTGCATTACTCCTACAGCAGCTTTCTGGTCACTGGGTCCGGCTTCGCATGTGGACATGGTGGAAATGTCGCATGTATCGATCATCAAAACATANTTCTGGTCACTGGGTCCGGCTTCGCATGTGGACATGGTGGAAATGTCGCATGTATCGATCATCAAAACATAGCTCCATGACCGACACCCGTGTGGGGTAATTTAGTCGACGTCGCTTTGGCAGAGAATGTAGTATACTCAGTGCTGGGCCTCTTAGTACAGTCGCGATGTAGGAAGGACATNTCGACGTCGCTTTGGCAGAGAATGTAGTATACTCAGTGCTGGGCCTCTTAGTACAGTCGCGATGTAGGAAGGACATCGTAAGGGGGGAGCTTAACTGTGAAATGTGACATTCTTTTCAGTACATAGCTGATGCCAACACTGCCGAGCTNGAGCTTAACTGTGAAATGTGACATTCTTTTCAGTACATAGCTGATGCCAACACTGCCGAGCTGCCACCCATAGCCCGAGGTGGTTGGTTCGGTGATAGTGAAACCACACTCTTCGACTATCCCACCATGCTTAGAACTCAACTTCTGAAGTAATTCCTGCCATTTCGTCTTAAATGCACTCATTTTCCTTTNACTATCCCACCATGCTTAGAACTCAACTTCTGAAGTAATTCCTGCCATTTCGTCTTAAATGCACTCATTTTCCTTTTTATTTCATTCTCCATACTGTCCATTCTTCGATGGACACACTACATTCTTCCACTAACTCTGTTAATCCATTCATTTACACTGTCCATTCATTAATATACAATTGTTATTACTTAATTCCCACTGTCGATTCTTCCATTTATCCTGTCGATTCTTTTGTTATACTTCAGTTCTTTCATTTACACTGCCCGGTCTTGTTTTAAACTGTCTGGTCTTTCATCTACACTGTCAATTATTTCATTATAACTGGCATTATTTCTATACAATGTTGATTCATTTATTTACACTGTTCATTCTTTCTTTTGTACNTTATTTCATTATAACTGGCATTATTTCTATACAATGTTGATTCATTTATTTACACTGTTCATTCTTTCTTTTGTAATTTCCATTCATAATTTTCAATGTTAATTTTTTCATCTATTCGGTTCATTCTTTCAATTATACTTTCCATTATTTCAATTAANATTATTTCATTATAACTGGCATTATTTCTATACAATGTTGATTCATTTATTTACACTGTTCATTCTTTCTTTTGTACTTTCCATTCATAATTTTCAATGTTAATTTTTTCATCTATTCGGTTCATTCTTTCAATTATACTTTCCATTATTTCAATTGAATTGTNTAATTTTCAATGTTAATTTTTTCATCTATTCGGTTCATTCTTTCAATTATACTTTCCATTATTTCAATTGAATTGTAATTTCTTTCATTTCCACTGTACACAGAGGTGACAAAAGTCATGGGATAGCAATATGCAAATATAGAGATGGCAGTAGTATCGCGTACAAAATGTATAAATGGGCAGTGCATTGGTTGGGCTTTCATTTGTAGTCAAGTGATACATGTGAAAACGTTTCTGACATGATTATGGCCACACGACGGGAATTAACAGACTTTGAACGCGGAATGGTAGTTGGAGCTAGACGCATGGGACATTCCATTTCGCAAATGGTTAGGAAATTCAACATTCCGAGATCCACAGTGTCAAGAGTCTGCTGAGAATACCTAATTTCAGGCATAACCTCTCACCATGGACAACGCAGTGGCCGACCGCCTGCCCNTCAAGAGTCTGCTGAGAATACCTAATTTCAGGCATAACCTCTCACCATGGACAACGCAGTGGCCGACCGCCTGCCTTTAATGAACGAGACCGACGACGTGCGCGTAGAATGGGCAGTGTTAACAGACAAGCAACACTGCGTGAAATAACCG